>JAXIUW010218063.1:0-12788 GCA_035591015.1 Cephalothrix simula
CAAGCGCTTAGTCCAAGCAACAAACGGCAAACTGCGCACCACTGTTGGCAGTAAAGGCTCGAAGAACAAAAAACTTGGAAAAAAGCTGAAAAAAAGGATGGCGAAAAAGATTCCCGTAACGGATATGATAGAAAAGAAATCTTTTACGCAGCGATTAATCGAAATAATTTATGTTCACCCGTTACTCGGTCGCTATAACGAAGCGCATACGTACGGGTGTTTGCTCTTCGCATTAAAGGCAGAGATGAAGGCCCTTGTGTGTCAAGAGACTATACCAAAATCGAAGAAAGTTGGTGGAATTTTGGTGTCTTCGTTATGTGGCGGCGTGAGTAAGAAACGTAAACGTGAGCAAAACGACGGCAAAATAACAGGGAGGCGAAATTTGGGGCCGAATGCTGTGTTACATGAACGAAGCGAGATGAATAATGAGAAAGATGAAAATGATGAAATACTCCCTAAGAAAGAGTTACCCCAGCCTTCAGTATTTCATTTCTATCATTTCGCACGTATGCTTTCTCGATATGCGCGGTGCCTGTTGAACTACGTACCCATACTTATCGAAAAAGATGCGTCGTGTTTACACGCTGCTGTGTATACGGAAGCAAACGAAATACTGTCGTCTCCTTGTTTTGCACCGCATTTGTACTTATCGATGGACGCTATGGGCGCAATTCCCCTTGACATGGCGTATCAATTGTGTCAGTACCCATTCAGCGAAAACACTCTTCATACGTGTTGTACCAATTTCATGTTGGTTGCAGCTCAGACACCCGGTGTGATATTTACCCCCGCTGGCAAATGTATTGAAGAAGAAGTCTTTAACTTTGATCGTTTTTGGGCCAAGCTAATCAAACCGGTCAATATGCATTTGTACGAGGGAGATAAACACAGAGGATACAAGGGCACACCAGTAAAAGTGGACTTGGCTAAGAAAAAATGCGAGCGGAGCAACAGTGAAAGCAGTGAGGACGAATTTTTCCTTGACCTAATTGAAAGCGAATGTGAACAAGAAGCCAGCGATAACGAGGACAGCGAAAATATCGACAGTGAAGATGATGAAAATGATTACAAAAATCAACTTGACAACAACAGAGAAATTAGGAAAAGAGCCAGGGAAAATATTCGAAACATTGTCCCTATCGCACGCTACACGATATCAAAGTTGTGCAAGGGAATTCATCGCAAGGACATGAATGTTGATACGGTAGTCAACAAAATCCTCGGTATTGGCAAGAAAAATAATATCGGCGCATCATTTTCTTACGGAATAATGTGCCAAGTGTTTTCGGCCTATACGAGGTATAGGGATAACACTAAACTTTCGAAAGTGATCGAAATGGCTATTTTAGCCCACCCGAATACTCAGCGTTATTGCAATCCAATCATTCGTCCAAACATATCGAATAGCCCCATTGAACTTTGCGTATATTACCATATCCTGTTTGTGAATGACCTTCTTCGTGCTAATGTTGACAAACTATCACCAGGTGAATACATGGGCCTCAAGGAACGTTTGTACTCTGATTTTGTGTAAAAATGTCTGCATTTCTTGTCCAATACTTGGCCACCACCACCACCACCACCACCGTTAACCGACCGCCTCAGTATTTTTGATAAATTTGCAGTATCTATTCCAGCCCTAATCATGATATACATTTTGTATATATGTTTTTTGTAAAATGATCTTATTCCAGTACTTTATTGAGCTACAATAAAAATTTATATATTTATAACAATTTCTTGTGTTAATGGTTTTCTAAAGTGTTGTGTCAAGATGGTGGGTACAATGAAAAAAGGAGAGATGGATAACCACGTGAAAACTGTCACTGCCGACATGGTAGGGCAAAAGCAATTTACAAACGAAGTACCGATGGTTTCTGAAAGTAATATTTTTGCTATTAGCAAAGAAGACATGGTTCGATTCGTAATGCATACTATTGTGGGTCTATTGGCCGTGTATATCTGCGCAGTGTTAATAACAGATATCGTAAACAACCAACCCATATTTCTTTCAATGTAGCGGCGCGCGTGAAAGTTTATCGCAATGCCATCAGCAGCGAATTCTTCGAAAATTCCCAAAGTCATTCGGTGCAAAACGATTGCCGGATTTATACGCACGTCCACAAACAATGACAAAAAACTTGGGGGATACACCATAAGCTACGATATCGCAAAAGATATTGTTCGGCGTTTATCGGACAAAAATAACAAACGTCGCAGATATGTAAATTTAGGCCATGCAGAAAAAATAAAAGTCGGAAGAATTACCAAATGTCGTATAAAACCGATAAAAAAACTAAACGCCGAAAAATATCATCCTGATATTATGGGTAAGCTAAAAGTTGACTTGGTGTTGGATAATAAAAAGTTTATTAACACTATGCGTGATTTGGCAATCACACGACTTAAAACGGTAGATGTAGATGTAGAATACACCAGCTCAGACGGATTTGTGCCAACAGACATTCCAAGAGATTATTCAAATGGTAAAGCAAAAAAAGTGAAAGATGTAACAGCCGAAAATGAGCTCACATCAACATTTGCGGGTGTTAGTCTTTCTCAGTACGAAAATGACGAGGCAAATGTTGCTTCAATTGCTTTATGTCGTGCACCGAAAAGAGCCGGGGCTGTTGTGGTTTCTGCGGAATATATTGACCCATCTGTAATTGCCGAGGAAGACGACGATCTTGTTAATTATTATTTTGGCAATGACCAGCTTTACGACGAATTTTCACAACAGGATATGACAAATACTGTGGCTTCTATTTGCAGTTCGTATCAGAAAAATGACATCAGGAAACTTCAGCACGATTTGGATATTAACGGAATGTCACACGCGAGACTAAACTACAGTTTGGGCAAAGAAACCGATGGTGCAGTTTACCAGGAAAGTGAAAAAAATAATAATTTCGATCAGGACGACAGCGTTTATAGTGTTATGATGGCAAGCAGCGCTGATGTGGCGGATTCTGTTAAAAAAATACAATCTGGGAAAGACATGATAACCAAGCCATTTTCACTGGCTGATACGAAAAGTGTTTTAAAGCATCTTTTCCAATCTGTAGAAAAAAGGGAAAAAGTAGAAAAGGAAAAACGCGAAGGTGAACGTGATAGCGAAAAAAATATAATAGACGAAGTCGAATTTTCACTGGATAATAATTTACCCACCACTGTGCTAACAACAAATAATACGACGGACAACAGCGAAATAATGTCTTCCAATCCACCACGCGAAAACTACGTAATGGTACCCCTTAGCCAGCTTCAACAAAAAACTGGTGGTGCATTGTTACCCCAGACGACATCCCTCGTCCAACAACCAAATACAGCGTCTAAGGCATCCCAAATGCATCAACTGCAACAGCAAAACTACAATCAACAATTACAGCGGTTATTTCAACAGCAACAAAATGCTGGTGGACAACAGATTTTACCAACAACATTTTTTGGACAGGAAAGTGTTCAAAATCCCAGACACAATGTGCAGACAGATCAGCAACAGCAACAACAACAACCAATGCCACCGATTAATATTTACCTACCGTCAACTAGTGCACTTGCTTCAGGGATTCAGCCACAGCAGCAGCAGCAGCAGCAGCAGCAAAACACTGGAAATGTAGCTGTACCTATTGCAAGCGAGCCTGTAGCCACGTCTGCTGCGAATAATTTTGCTAATGACCTGAAAAATGTCATCATTGAAACGCTTCGAGACGAATTACCAAGTCTAATTGGTGGTGGCACAAAAAGAAAGGCTACCACGAGTGTTGGTGGAGATTCGAAAAAACGAAATGTCTCTGCTGCTGCTGCTGTTAGTGATGAAATGCTTGATCAATTTAAACAATTTCAGGCATTTATGGAAATGCAAAGGCAGCAGCAGACTACTACTACGACTGACAGCGGTGCTGTGGCAGCTGCTATTGACCCTGACGAGGCACGAGGCAAGGCAATTTACGATCAACACGACGAAGCGCAGAAAGAAATGTTAAAACGTATCTATACAAGCACCCCACAACTGACAAGTCAACCGTTTTTCATGGGAACAGCCAGTGCACTTCAAGCGGAGGTGAAAAAACAAATGCTTGAACGAGAGGAGGCAATGAAAAAGGAATTGGCCGCCAAAAATAATGTCGCAGTTCCTACCACAAGTGCTGCTGCTTCTGCAGTTGTTAGCGAGCCTAAAAATGATTCTACACCGCCCCCCTCTACAGAGTTGTCCCAACTCATTTCACTCATGAAGGAACACCTACAGGAAACCAAGGCTAACCTAAGTAAACCGGACCCAACAGAGAGCACCACAGTAGCAGTAGTAGCTGCAGCACCAGCACAAATAGCCGATACCGCACTAACAGCCACCCAACAAGCTAATGTCGTTGAAAATAATGTCGTGGATGATAGTGTAGCCACTGTGAGCGAACCAGCTAAACTACAAGACCAGGCTGACCAAGATGATGGCAAAAAACTCAATTTTTCCTTCAATCCACGGGGAAATAACAGTGGATCCAGTAATAATAGTGGTATTATTAAAGAAAATAAGAAACTCGACGCTACACAAATATTCGACGAAGTTGGCAAGGAATTTGCCAACTTTTTCTAAACGAAAATGATGAATTTAATTTATAGACCACAAACAGGAAGTTGGACCAATTTTTGGACTTAGAAAATTTTCGCGAAAAAATATTTGATCATTTGAACAGGAAGTTGGAACCAGGATGTGGGACTTAGAGAATTTTCACGAAAGATTGGTTGGTATTCTGAACAGGAAGTTAGAACATTTGAACTTTAATGCGTTTTTCGCGCTATGACTTTGAAAATTGTTCGAAAATTTTGTATCTGGTATGATTATATTTAATGTATAATGAAATAAAATGCGTTTCCTTGCTTATAAAATGCAATCATGACTCGTTTTATAATATTGTTGTATTTCTGTACGTGTTTGATAGATATTTTGCCAATTTTTGCAGCATTGCCTCACCCGGTGCTGAATGTCGATTTTACACGCAATCAGCACGCACCGGTATTGAATTTTTCAATCAAATGTTCATTCTCTAGGAGAGACAGTGACTATCAAACAATCAGTATCAGCATATTTCCAAGAGATACAAACCACAATGAGAATTACGTTGCCTCATCGATTTATTTAAATTCTAAATGTGCTTACAGTGGTGTGAGGAAGGCAAATATAAGAGTTGACAACGAATGGGAAACACTTGCGGATAGTACAGATGTTGAAAAAAGATGGTCACCCATTTACAGGTACACGCCCTCATGTGCGGTTACCGAAACAACATATGAGCTTAGCATTCAAATTAATAACCCACAGGAGGGCGATTTGACCATATGGGAATGTAGAGCGCAGGCGACGGATAAAAGACCCCCCGGAAGAGTTAGTGTATCTTCGGCGTTGACTGAAGCACTAATCGGCTACAGGATGATACCATTCAGCGACGGAAGCGTTGGCGTGCCGCAAAAGGGTCAATCGTTCAATCCACCCGATCCTATATTAATTGCTAACCCTGAACATGATTTATTTTTCGTAGGCTGTACGGTTAGTAACTTTCGGTGGATATCTGTTAGCATCACGTCTCAAAGACCCATATGGTCAGGTTATAAACTTATGCTAAGTCATAAATATTACAGTTCACCCACACAATTTGAGGACTTTGACGATCATACTCTGATACAAGGTGATTTGTACGGAAGGATAACAGTAGAAGGGAACGCTTCAGTTGCAGCAACCCCTTATTCAAAAAATGATTTTCGACCTACGCTTCAGATGAACCCACCCTCTGTGCTTGAAAATCACTTCTGCGGTGATTACAACAATTTAAAACTGACAAACTATCGTAATATGAAAGATATCAGCGATATCACAAAAACAGCGTGCTTCCTTCCGCCACTGGTTAAATTTCAAGCGAATAAGAGTAAATATTCATACGACCTTGGAACGAGCGGTGTACCATACCATATCCACGAGGACCAAATGAACATGTTGGAGGCCTGTTGGGATAAAATCTATCTTATCGGCGGTCAGTTGGATAGGATAGTTATAAATCCGTCAAAATTGGCAAAAATTAAACAAGCTGGTCGTATTACAGATACGGGAGATGCAGTTTTTCCAATTTTGACGAATAACAATGCTCAGAAGTTTACTGATTTTGGAACAATTGATTTGACCGGAGTCGAAACTGTGGCAATTACCCTACCAAACATACCCGATTCTGCGATGCGAATGCTGAGAAATAAAAAAAATCAAGACACAGCAACTACAAACGTGTTATACAATGTCAGCGACCCATATTCGTCAAATGATTTGTCTGTGAGACTTGAATACCGACGGCGGCGCACAGTGGATTTGGTTTATCAATTTACAAACGTAGAATCCGACTATAGGTTTCATAAAATGAACCAAGTGTGTATGAGAGATGTTCAAAGAGTGGCAGAAGACGGCTGGAAAGTTTTATTGACTCCCACACAGACCGAAGCGTTCTACATGCATTATTTTAGGGCTGTGAGACAATATCAGTACGTAAAATACGAGATGGCCAAAACAATTCGCCTCTCGGACGGTAGAAACGTGTACAAGTACGAATGTGGAAATCCATTTGACCCCAACGAAGATGCAGAGGTTTTATTTTTCTCCAGTGGTTCGTGTGAGAAATTGGAAATTTGCAACCCCGGTGACACGACGGGTAAAGTGAATGGTGTTTATAAACTATGCAAATCAGAAGAGTCTTTATTAGTGCCGAATACAAACAAAGACAGTTGGTGTGGAAGCGATACAAGCGGTAAAAACATATACACATGGCGTGTTTACATCAAAAATGCACGTGTCAGAGGTGCGCTGTTTCTCACGAAAAAGATAAGGTCGGGAGATGGTAAATATTATGATGGCAGTGTCAGCTGTGCATCGCCACGTTATGTTTGCTCTTACGGTAGAAAACGTCAAAAGCTTCGCAACTTGGTGTTATTAGACTACTTGAAAGATAAAAGCGGTGCAAACACGGCTGTTGCCTCGCCACTGGACAAAGACGATAAAAAACTCATGAAAGAGCGAATTTATTCTCACGGGGGATTTATAAGACCAGACGAATGCCCACAGTACGAGAGTAAGGCATGTAGGGCTACGGAAAAAACCCTGGACAGTTATCGTTTTAAATATAATAATGATAACAAAATAAATAGTCGTCGTCGTGACATGTGCTGGCACGCTACCACAATAAATAGATGGTTCAATGACTTTTCCCCTTATTCGTATTATGGTGGTAAAGTGAGCAAACGCTTCAATAATTACAATGAGGTTACTAGGTACCTGGATAGTGGCATGTTGACTTGGAACACGCGCACCGTTGAAATCGAACATGTCGTAAAACACACTGCAAAGGTTTTCATCAACAAATGCAACGAAAATACCTTTGGAAATAATTGCAAAATAGTCAACGGGCACCGAATGGGATTTTATGAAGATTTTGCGCTCGTCCAGTGTCCGTGTCGTTCAGTGGGATCTGTATGTAAACGCATGAACAAACCAAATATCGCGGACAACACAGTATTCACAGCGGTTATGAATTGGGAGACAATCATGTCTACAAATCCGAAAATCGACGCCCAATTGAGATGTGGGACATTTGGAAAGTACGGGGCACGCAAAAGTGTCTATAATATGCTGAGCTATAGAATTTGTTCGAGAAAGGGCTTATCACAACCAAATGTCATAACCGATATGAAAATGGCGAAAAAAATATCACAGTTTATGCCCTACTACATGAGACCGTACACAATTCGCCTGAATACGTCATATATCGCTGTAGTGTGTCCATTGTTTATGGGAAATTGTCCAAAACCTAGACACGTGATCTTCAATTTGATAACATACGATGAAATTAACGGACAGAGAATTGACATGTTTTATGAAAAAAAGACCGCTGCAGATGGGACTATCACTTGGAGAAGATGCGTTAAATCTGTAAGCATTTCTGAGCAAAATAGGCACTCGTCTGTACTGGATGTACTCCCAGATAGATACAGATCGTTGGCGACTGTTGAAAATTACCAATGCAGCAATGTGGCACCGTTCTCGAGTACATTTGTCCCGCAGAGATCCGATCCCAAACAACATCCACCTGAAATGGCCATTTTCACCGATCTGTACATTGTCAGTTCCAAATACATGTTCTGTGCATACCCCGAGACGAACCAAATTACACCTATAAGCAAATCATCGGATATTTTCGACAAGGAGGGTGTTAACAATATGGGCTGTACGGCGAGAAATTATTTTTCGAATATTGCCAAAGATGCAGCCAACAAATGGTATGTTTTCACAGTTCGGTACAGCGCCTATTTCGGTGCCTGTGATACGCCATCGTTGCTAGGGAAGTTTGTTTACAGTAAGAATGAACACGACGACAATAAAGTTATAAGGTGCACAATGGCCACGAGAGATAGAAAATTTACACTGAAAGAAGCTATGGCGTCAAATTTCCACACAAGAATAGATTACGATAAGACTGAGCGCATATGCATACACGATAAAAATACTACGTCGCTTACAATGTTTCTAAACAAAGAGAAAATCGATGCACTACGACAAGGCGACATTACAATTATGTCTGATTTTCAATATAGTGTGCCCAATAAAAAGTTCTTGGGTCCTAGAGGCAGAAATCGACAATGGTCTATGCCTGCTGGCAGGTGGTACGTCGACATTAACAGAGTAAAGGTAATACCACCTTGTTACGATATCCCAGAAACACAGACTAATAATGAACCTATTTCAGCTATACACATTGTACCGTCTGCAAACGGCGTGCGTGTCAAATGTGGCTTGCCCAGATACATCAATATGGAAATATTCAAAGCTTGTTTGGATACGATTAAAAAGCTGTATCCCTTCAGCATAACTGCGATTGTCTACGAAAAAGGCTACCCAACTCGTGTGAGAAAGCGAATTGTAATCGCACAGTCTGCGAAACCGTATACGAGGAACGTGTGTACAATTTCAAATGATTTACTACCAACGTCACAGGCTAAAGATGCTGTAAATTGTTCAGTTTCTGCATATAACAAAGTTCCAATGGACAATACCATGATAAGTGCTACAATACCGGATAATGCCGCGTTGAATCTGTTTAAAATGACAGGGGCCAAATCGCCAAAGGGACTTTTACTCGGTTTTGAATGCAGCCTGGGCAAATTGAGTAGTGGCGAGGTGAACGGTGGATTGCTCTACAAATACAACGAAAGATTAGAAGCACTGCAGTCGTATTTTAATATTAAGACTACTAATTTGGAGGAGAGAAGGAAAATAGACGCTCGTGACCAAAAGGAGCGTGAACGAGAAGAACTAGTGAAGAAGGAGGCGAAAAAACGCGCTCTGGAAATAGACATTGATGTCAAGGACACTTTAAAACCCATGTATCTAGTGCTAATTACTGTTTCGATAAGTGTTTTTGTCATTACATTATTTGTTTTTGTGTATCGAATGATTTCTGCGCGAATTTCACGCAATAAAAACAAAAAATAAATTTTTTGAAAAAAATCTTGAAAAATTTTCTAAGTCCAACACTTCCTGTACAGAGTTCAGTTTTCTAACATCATGTTTATCGAAATCAAGCCAACATCCTGTTTGTGATAAGTTTTTGAAATGGACGATTTTGAAAGCGTTTCTGCGGATGAATGCGACGATGGAGATGGTAGGGGCAACTCAAACGGTGCAAAAGACAACAAGGGCAACGAAAAGGTGGTCAATTACATTACCTGCGTGTCTCTAGCTGGAAATTTGGCGAAAAAACACGGACATCACTTGAATAAGCTTAGAAATAGCATACATCGATCGTCTACGGTGGGTAAAGGCACGAACAAAAGAGATTGGTCACGGGCGTTTAACGAAGGAGAAGAAGCATCTTCTGCGGATACAACAAATAAAGGTGCAATTGACGTGATGGGAGACCTAATAAGCAACGAGATTTCTGATTGTGGAATGGCTGGTCACGTCAGCGACGGTTCTGTTATACACAGCTACTTGGCATTGGAGGAGGATAGGCACGATGAATATTATAGCCACCAGACTTGTGAAGCGGAGGAAAGTGAATATGACTGGCGTAAAATTTGCAAAATCATGGACGATAAAAAACGAGCAGCATTATTAAGTAAAATTAACAAAACTCCATGTCCCTTCCAGAAAAATGCGAGCCATGAAGAGAAGAAAAAAGCACGTGAGAAAGCATTTTCAATGATTGAAACGAGCAATTGGGAGAAATTGTTGTATTTTAGAGGCTATGTCACTGAAGCTGGATTTGTATGTCCACTTCCACGTTCAAAAGTTTCGGAGCGTGTTAATAAAAAGCGTCAAAAACAAATAGCCGAAAAACGGCGCCTGCAACAAGATACTACTACAACTATCACTAGTAGACAAGCAAACGACGACAACACCGATACAGAAAGTCTAATAAGGGGGGTATTTAGGAATACATCAATCGTAGTAGACGAAGAACAGCCCACACCTCCTCCTTGTAGTCAAATAATTGCACTGAGAGGCTCGATAGATGCAATATACAAAATCAGTAATTCTCCATGGTGGAAAAAACAAACGAAAAAAGACATCATGGAACTCAATAAACCGTGGCTGATGAATTTAAGCGACAACAGTGACGGCGACGATGAAGGACATGGGGGGAGTGGGGATGAAGAAGATGAAAAATATGACGATAGACAATTTAATATTAAAATAGTCGATGTCAAAACGCACAGTAGACCATATTCGATGTACGATCATCAAGAGCCAATAAATCGCGTGTGTTCTAGTCAATTTCAAGTGGGAATTTATCAATACGCGCTTAAAAGACTTTCCTACTTGGGACACAAGGCATTTTCGCAGATAAACGATACTGATACAGATAATACAGGTACAGGTGACAATGTTATTGACCCTTACACGAAATATTTTGAACTGGAAGAGTTGGCAGCAACATGGATGGAAGAATTTGCGAATCACGAAAAATACAACAAATCTAACATGAACGAAGCTACTGTACCGGCTGACCTCGTACTACGAAAGTTACATTTGTTATTTCGTACGAGTAATCAACATTCGGACAGCACTGAAATATTCGGGAAAGACATCTGCGTCCTCATTCGGAAACAAAGCGAGCTGGTGAACAAAAAGATATTAGGAGGGAACGGTTTTATCACGTTAAGAGCAATCTTCGAATTGGTACTGCTTCCCAGTCTGATAGCCTTCCTACCACACTACAAAAATTTCACGAATAGCTGCCACGCAGAATTAAGACATTTGAGCAGGACACAGTTCGCTTCGTACTTGGAAAATACCGACGCTGCTGCTGTAAATATCAGAGAGTGGGGAGACTACGTTCCAGTAGAACATTTACCATTAGAGCATATTCGGCGATTATTGGAAGGGTGTTGGTAACTAATATAATCATGATGGCTGCTACTGTAGATAATGTAGAACAACAAATTGAAGTAAATGTCATTGATGACAATGTGTCTGAGATCGATGATATAAAAACCGAAGTCGGCGATGAAAATGAAGCAGCGGGAGAAAAAGACTTTGAGAGTGACAGCGATATTTTTGCGGAACCACCACCACCAAAAGCAATAGAACCCAAGAAAAGGCGACGTGGCGGTAAGAAGGACAAAGCAATAGAAAATGCAAGTGACAAGGAAAATGAAGAAAAAATCCCAGATGAACCAGCTGCGAAAAAGACTAAACCAAACAACGCTAACTTGGCTATACGTCAATGTTTAAAGAAACGCGTTCTTAATGAAATTGGCTTTGATAATCTCGCTGATTGGTGCAAAAACTCGGAAAATGTATACGGTGGCCGTTCAATGCGTTATCACCTTCCTCCAGATGTCCCATGCACACTTGGCAACCCGTACATAGTGGGAAAAAACTACACAGCAAAGAAAGCATGTGAACTTCACGCCATCTACCTACTAAAAAAGACCAAGGAACAACGCGATGAAATAAGAGTGCTAACAGCGGGTAAAAACGTTGGCTGTTGGTGTTGGATGGACAACATGAATAACAATAAACGCGCCAAGGACCACCCATGCCACGTCGATACCATTCTATGCATCTCAAACTCCACTACCGACGAAGAGGCTTTAAAGAATCTACACGAAAAATTACAAGAACTGCAAAAGAAATAAACATTTTAAAATTGGTGCTTAAAAAGGGAAATTAGTCCCAACTTCCTGAATGGGATATCCTATCTCAGACAGGAAGTTGGGAATTTGTTTGATAAAATGAAATAAAATGAAATGATATTGTGTAAATCTCAGTTGTTTTTGCATTTCTATGTGTGTGACTTGCAGCGTAAAATTTTCTAAGTCCCAAGATTTGTTGAAAAAACATTTGGGCTGTTAACATTCATTCAATGTTAAATGAACTTTGCGCATGAAATTTTCAAAGTCCCACATTTGTTCAGTTAACATTCGAACAAATAAACTTTATACGCATGAAAATTTCTAAGTACAGATTTGTTCAGTTAACATTCAATGTCTTTAAGGCAACGCGGGCGTGTCTGTAACATTCATAACAAAAAATTGTATTTAAATTGCGACTAGTGGACATCTACATACATTTCTCATTCACACACCGACCATGGTTGATATACAACGAAAAATTAGCGATGTCATGCGCACTCGTCTATTTCAAATGATACGCTACATGATGCACATAACGAATGCAGATTTTTCACCCAGAGCAATATCGAATTGTGATATAATACTCAGAGCAAGTTTATCCAATGATATTATCGACA
>JAXIUW010218064.1:0-10694 GCA_035591015.1 Cephalothrix simula
GGGTATGTTTTTGAGTAAGTAAGTGGTGTAATAAATTCGAAAACTTCACTTACTTACGAAACTTGCTCCGGACAAATCCGGCTCATGACTCTAATTTGCCACTGCTTAATTACAAAGTTTCACTCTTTAATTAAAGATACTGATGGGGAAGAATTTACCTTCATTAATGGAATTGACGGAACACCTAGATACAGTATCATGTCCTTTGATAAAAATTCAACTATTTGGGAAGAAGTAGGCAATTTCACAGGTAAAGAAAATGATATTTTGATAATCGTTTATCAAGAATGCATCAAAAGAATTAGAATCGCTTAGAACTTTAATGTTTTGATCGAACAAGAAATAGAATAGCTTCGGGATTGTTCAGCTACCCTCAGAACAATAATATCACTGCATTCTTGGTGTTCAAATACGTCTATTGATGTGTCTGAGATCTTATGCCGCTAATAGCACAAGCTCGGGAATCTCCGGCCTGTAGTTCGGATGTTTCCGTTAGACAGGAGCTGGTGAAATAAATTCGAAAACTTGACTTACTTACGACACTTGATCCGGACAAATACGCCTTATATTTTTTTATATCTTTTAGGAATTGGAAATTCTCAGAGACTTCAATTTACCGATGAATTCATGGAAAAGGCCAAAAGATTCGAACCAAGTTACTGTAGCCGTAGGTGTTTGCCGGACGAAGCCAAACGCCATGTGGAGGCTGATTCCTGCTGCTGGATTTGTCAAAAATGCAATGATTATCAATTCCGGAAGTCAGTGGTAACCGCTTCTGGTGAAGCAGACGAACTCTGCGTGAGTTGCCGCATTGGTAGTGTTCCTACGCAAAATAGGACCTCGTGCGTAGCGATACCAGAAACATACATTACATACGATAGCATACCATCCATTGTTGCGCAGTGCGTAGCAATATTGGGACTACTTTTTACATTCGTCACTCTTGGTGTCTTTTTCCATTATAATGATACGCCAATTATAAAAGCTTCTGGGCGTGAGTCGGGTTTCGTACTACTTTTTGGAATAGCAATTTCCTACGCCGCTACGTTTGGGATTCTTTCAAAACCAAGCGTAGGAACATGTACTGTAACTCGGTTTTTATTGGGAATTACATTTACGATATGTTACTCCGCTATATTAGCGAAAACTAATCGAATATCACGAATATTTAATAACGATAATTCATCGACCACCAAGGTCAGATATACAAGTCCAAGGTCACAGATAACAATTATGGTATTTTTAAATCTAATCGAAATTGTGATTATAACTGTATGGTGTTTTATAGAGCCTCCTAAAATAACTCACATAGCCCCAGATTGGAATATATACATTTTGATATGTAGCGACGATTCAGGGTTAGGGTACTTAGTTGCCCTGGCGTACCCCTTTTTCTTGGTATTATTGTGCACTACTTATGCCTGTAAAACAAGAAAAACACCGGATGGCTTTAATGAGTCCAGAAATTTAACTTTTACGAACTATACCACATGTGTGATATGGCTCGCTTTTATACCTCTATTTTTCACCTCTCAAGACAATATCTACGTGCGTTCGATGACTCTATGCCTTTCCATGTCTCTTGGAGGTACAGTGATCCTTGTCTGCCTTTTTATGCCTAAAATATATACGGTACTATTTCAACCGCACAAGAATACAAGAGACGCAGTAATGGCGCGGACTTCAAGTTATGCTGGGAGTATAGCATATTCAAAAGGACCGCCGTCGCAATTAGGAGCCAATAGCAGTAAGTCATGGTCAGACTGTGCTGTGAAGTATGACGAGTTTGAAATTAGTGGCCCTTTTAATGGGTAAATCAATAAGAATGAAATTTAGTAGCGCTTCACCGCCTTTATATGTTTTTTATCTACGCTTTTAAAATAGTTCTATGCTGGAAAATTGCCGAAGACACATTTTGGTGTTCTTTTGCTCGCCCAGGGCAGCCCAGGGCTCCTTCAATTGCGCCTTCTTTTAGCTTCCCCAGCACTTGGAAGAACTCAGAGGACCCCCAACTTCATCCTACCCCGTGGGCAGGATAAAAGTCGGAGAAGTTGAAACAAAATGGCGGCAAAATTTTAAAAGAATTATTTTGTCATTTTATTGGATTAAGCAGTCAGTTTTAGTGACTGCTAAGGGAAATAATTTATTTAGGAAAGGTATGTTGCATTGAGATATGTATTATTTTTAAGTTATAATGGCCCCGCCGATTTCGTCCAAAATCCGCCTCATGGACACTTTTTCCGGGGGGAGTCTATAAGCGTTCTTTTTGCCAGTTACCTAAGGGAAAGTGGAGATAGCCCAAGGATTATCTGGGAAAAGTAAAAAGAACACAACCGTTGTGGCTTATCCTGATTGGCTAATACAATGTGTATTACTATCTTGGTTATAATTCTAAGGATAGAAATGGATATACCTTGTAAAGACGTCCGCTTTTCTCAGAAACCTCTCCCCTCTGCGCATAGCGTCCGCAACCGGACTAACCCCCCCCCCCCCTGTTTGCGGACGTCGTTTATGCCACCCCTTATAAAAGACAATTGATTTATTCTGCTTTAAATTTATTTTTGTACAGAAATGGATGGCAAAATTAGTTGAGGCATGGCCTGATGTAAGCTACCCCCCACACAGTTTTTTCTGATATTAGGGGTATATGAACCCCCATAACATAGGGCATGCGAAATGGAATGAAATGGTAGTAGTTTCATGTCCCTTCCACCACTGGTGGAGGGTGGTGGTTACAAATGTCCGAAAGAAATGGCCGAAAATCAGCAAATTATTGATTTTTTGGATTTGTGTAAAATAGAAGCCCCTATATATCCATTGAAAGGGCATGCAAAATACAGTTGGTGGTGGTGTTATCTCCTTACCACCACCTGGTGAAAAATGGTGGCTAAAAAGGTTTAAATTGGGAATTTTGATTTTGAACATTGTGACCACCATTCTCCACCAGGTGGCGGTAGGGAGATGAAACCACCACCATTTTACTGCATTTTGTTATGCCCTTCCAGAGATGTTCCTATTTTCCTGTTTTCCGCAAATCCAAAATATCAATAATTTGCCGATTTTCGGCCATTTTCTGATATTTCTTACCACCACTCTCTACCAGGTGGTGGTAGGGACATAAAACTACGACTATTTCACTCTATTTCGCATGACCTTTCCAATGATATGCAGGTTGATAAAAACACTGTAATCCGTGTCTGGCTTAATAGATAATTAAAAATCCACACTGAATTATTGAATTTAGACTTTATTTGCGCCAAAAATAAAGTCTAAATTCAATAATTCAGTGTGGATTTTTAATCATCGATATACAGGTAATCGGGGTTTCTCTAACTGTAACCCTTGGGGTGCCATGCCTCAACCAAATTTTCCATCCATTTATGTACTTCAATTTTTGTCAAATTTTCATTTTTAGATTTATGATTTTTGTTTTAGTTCAATTGCGTAAGAAAAGAAAATTTTTATGGCGAAAAAGAAATAACTATTACAGATTCAGTAATTCAAGTTCTACTAGTAAGATTAAAATAGAGCAAATTGCACAATGAATCAGTAGAGTTCTTAAATCAATTAAAGTAGAGCTTTGTCAAATTATTTATAATTTTCTCAATTAATTATATCCTTTGATTTTGTTCGCGCTTAAATGTAGATGAATCAATTGTAAAAATTGTAATTTTAAAACCCATACCTTGAACATGTAAATGCACGCTAAATTAAATTAAAATTATAATTGTTAGCTGCACCGCTAGTATTCAAACCCTAAACACTCGGCCGCAAGTATTCTTATAGTATGGTATTTTTAATTTCAACCCTGTGTTTGAAAGGATGGTTTGCACCAATGTTTTAAAAAGATATCTAAAAAAGGATGAGCGTTTAAAGACTGATTGATTGAATATTTTGCAGAGAAATGATCAAAAATATAAAAAATTATGGTGGGGGCGCCAGGAGCCGTACAAATTGTGTTTTTCTAAAAATTAAATAATCAAATTTTTCTTTTTTAAAAAATTAATACATTAGGGCAAAAAATAACCCTGAAGTGGCCTTAATGGGTTTCGGAAATTTATTTTTTCAAATTTTTGCTGCCCTTTGTGCCCTTTTTATATGATCTTCTGGCGTTTTTGACGTGCTATTAATAATTGCAAACATGTTCTTAAACTCAATTACCCCGATGAAAATGTAACCGGCGCCAGGAACCATAAAATGAGGGCAAAATTTTAAAAAAACTTGTTTTTTTTGGCAAGTGCTCCTGGCCGAATGTGCTCCCCCTTTAAGTGCGGCGCAAAAAACAGTTGTTAAAACGGGGTTAGCCGCCCAAAGATCTACATGTGTGCCGTCAAAGTACCATAAAAATATATAAACTTAATTCACATCAAAGTTTGGGTCAGGGCCTCGCCATTACTAAATCGAAAATTAATTTGCTCATCGATTTTTCATTTCAGATTTTATTAATTTAAATATGATCCTAATATTTGATATTTTTTTAGGTTTTTGCGAACCGAACCAAGAAGTGAATGAAATCTCTATCATATCAGATGGAACATGCAGGACAGAGGGCTCTAATCCTTCAACACCAACAAAAACTTTAGCTCCGCCCACAAACTTTACTTTTAAGGATAAAACCGGAAATTGGTTTATTGGGGATTCCCCACCGGAAGAAAAGCGACCTCGATCACCACGCCGTGTGAGTATCAACGATTTTCCAGACGTGATCGAGGCTGATTCCGAAAGTGAGGCTAGAAAATCGATTAATAAACCGGAAGTACAAATTGAAGGTGTTTCATTGGTCGATGCAGAAATAAACGAAAATGGGAACTTAAATAAACGGAATACAAATAATAATATTAAGAAAATAGTTCAAAAACCGTTGCATAAAAATGCAAATAATTATGTAACTGAATTATAGTCATATATGATAAGTATTTTGAAAAACAATGGTGCTAATTACCTTTTTCTTTTTTCTAGTAAATGTTAAATATTTTTGTGAAAATCTTATATTTTTAATTCTGATTTTTTTTATTCTAAAGCCAGTGTTTTATATGTTACTGCATGAAGAAAAGTAAGTATATTTTGACTCCATTGATTCTAACTAACAATTATTTTTAATTCATTTTTTACTTTTGTTTAAGCTTACAAAATGCCTTGAAGTTATCTCTAGTAGCAAAGGCTAATATACAAAAGGTATCTAAGTATAGGGAACTCCAAATTTAAATTTTTTGCTATTTCGGACCTCAACTTTACTGCGAGTAGGATGTATCAATCTAGGAGAGGCAGAAAAAGGGTAATTTTAAAATCAAGATTTTTAATTGAAAAGAATAACAGATGTTGGCATGGGTATGTATGGAAAGATCGGATTTCAAATTATCCGAATCAGATAACAACAGAATACTAATCACTCGCTTAAACTGTCTAGAATTGTTGTTTAAGAGTTTTTCCCTTTACAAACAGCATTTTTATTGGACTTTGCTCGTAGACAAAGATTGTCTTTACCGTGTTTTGTTTACATGATATTTTAACACATTGTTAATAGGAGTTGAAACAATAATTTTATTTTATTCATTTACCATGTACCTATGCGTCACAACTTTTGACGAACTTTAAAAAATTTCATGCCTTTAAGTACAGGGTGTTCATGCATGAAAAACTGTGACCTATTTTTAACACTTTGACTGTGGCACTTTTTCAGAAATTCATGAATTTCTGATTTTATATGAATATTAAATGATTGTGTTTTATACCTCCCGACGAGTTATGCATTTTAGCAGATACTTTCTCCTGGACTGGAAACCCACCCTGATTTCTGCAACCAGATTGAGAAATTACTAATATGATGAAACTAGGATGGATTTCCAGTCTAGTAGAAGACGAGGTGAGCGTCTCATTCACTTCCCCATTTCCGGGAGGAGGGAGAGTTTCCTCAAGTAGCCTCGAAGGAACAATGGAACACAAACTATGTTACTCAGAAAGGCGATCCCTTTTCATATCGAATTTTCTAAAACGAATTCAAATTTGTTTACAAATATAAAACAAAAATTTATTTCCATTTTAAACAACAATACAGTTCTATTAACAGTTATAACAACAAACAAAAACAATAATAATACACTTCATAAGTTTCAAATTTTATAAGTTATAGCATGGCTTTTTGGGGGCCATACGAGGCAGTTGGGTACGAGGGCGGCAGATCCGAGTTCACTACTGCCTCGTATGGCACCAAAAAAGCCATGCTGTTATTAATTTATGAAACTTTATTACCCGCTTTGATTTATTAAATTATATCTGCTAAACAGGTAAACGTTTTATAATAACTATTATTCTCACACTCGACCATAGGTGTCTCGCTTGTATTATCCCTTTTAAGTTTTATCCTTGTAATATGATAATTGCGTTAAATTATGTTTTAAATGACAAATTTTGATAATGAAAAACACATGTGTTATTCACTCAGCCGTTTGCGCCTCGTGCTTATTTGCCCCTTTTGTTATATATACCCCCGATACGATGATAGATATGACTTTCCCCATTTTATAATGAAATTTCACTGAAAAGAAAAAAATAACTTTACACTCACTCGGCATTGCGTCTCGTGCGTTTACCTTTTTAGATGTTTAACTTCTAATGTGATTATAAATTCCATAACAATTTATGGTATTATAAAATATTTTTCACTTAATCAACCTTATGCGTTTCGTATCAGCTTTTTTCTACATTTTCTACATTTCTACATTTTTTCAACAGTTGTTTTAAACTAATAGCGAAAACGCTTAAAAAGTTCTTTGGTGCCTTGTCGAATCGGCATTTCTCTTCCGACTTCCGCCTCAGTTACTGAACTAATAACTATAGATTTTGCAACGTGTTTAGGCTGTGGCAGATACGTGAAATCATTATAATGCTTTTGGACGTCCAATTCTTCTAGTAGACTTGCGACTGAAGGGCATGGACTAAGGTTTGGTCCAATTTTGAGGTAGGAACCCGTTTGCGGATCACTGTAAAAAATTTTAACATTTTATTTTACACACATTGAAAAAAAGTTGTTAAAAACGGGGTTAGCCGCCCAAAGATCTACATGTGTGCCGTCAAAGTACCATAAAAATATATAAACTTAATTCACACCAAAGTTTAGGCCAGGGCCTCGCCATTACTAAATCGAAAATTAATTTGCTCATCGATTTTTCATTTCAGATTTTATTAATTTAAATATGATCCTAATATTTGATATTTTTTTAGGTTTTTGCGAACCGAACCAAGAAGTGAATGAAATCTCTATCATATCAGATGGAACATGCAGGACAGAGGGCTCTAATCCTTCAACACCAACAAAAACTTTAGCTCCGCCCACAAACTTTACTTTTAAGGATAAAACCGGAAATTGGTTTATTGGGGATTCCCCACCGGAAGAAAAGCGACCTCGATCACCACGCCGTGTGAGTATCAACGATTTTCCAGACGTGATCGAGGCTGATTCCGAAAGTGAGGCTAGAAAATCGATTAATAAACCGGAAGTACAAATTGAAGGTGTTTCATTGGTCGATGCAGAAATAAACGAAAATGGGAACTTAAATAAACGGAATACAAATAATAATATTAAGAAAATAGTTCAAAAACCGTTGCATAAAAATGCAAATAATTATGTAACTGAATTATAGTCATATATGATAAGTATTTTGAAAAACAATGGTGCTAATTACCTTTTTCTTTTTTCTAGTAAATGTTAAATATTTTTGTGAAAATCTTATATTTTTAATTCTGATTTTTTTTATTCTAAAGCCAGTGTTTTATATGTTACTGCATGAAGAAAAGTAAGTATATTTTGACTCCATTGATTCTAACTAACAATTATTTTTAATTCATTTTTTACTTTTGTTTAAGCTTACAAAATGCCTTGAAGTTATCTCTAGTAGCAAAGGCTAATATACAAAAGGTATCTAAGTATAGGGAACTCCAAATTTAAATTTTTTGCTATTTCGGACCTCAACTTTACTGCGAGTAGGATGTATCAATCTAGGAGAGGCAGAAAAAGGGTAATTTTAAAATCAAGATTTTTAATTGAAAAGAATAACAGATGTTGGCATGGGTATGTATGGAAAGATCGGATTTCAAATTATCCGAATCAGATAACAACAGAATACTAATCACTCGCTTAAACTGTCTAGAATTGTTGTTTAAGAGTTTTTCCCTTTACAAACAGCATTTTTATTGGACTTTGCTCGTAGACAAAGATTGTCTTTACCGTGTTTTGTTTACATGATATTTTAACACATTGTTAATAGGAGTTGAAACAATAATTTTATTTTATTCATTTACCATGTACCTATGCGTCACAACTTTTGACGAACTTTAAAAAATTTCATGCCTTTAAGTACAGGGTGTTCATGCATGAAAAACTGTGACCTATTTTTAACACTTTGACTGTGGCACTTTTTCAGAAATTCATGAATTTCTGATTTTATATGAATATTAAATGATTGTGTTTTATACCTCCCGACGAGTTATGCATTTTAGCAGATACTTTCTCCTGGACTGGAAACCCACCCTGATTTCTGCAACCAGATTGAGAAATTACTAATATGATGAAACTAGGATGGATTTCCAGTCTAGTAGAAGACGAGGTGAGCGTCTCATTCACTTCCCCATTTCCGGGAGGAGGGAGAGTTTCCTCAAGTAGCCTCGAAGGAACAATGGAACACAAACTATGTTACTCAGAAAGGCGATCCCTTTTCATATCGAATTTTCTAAAACGAATTCAAATTTGTTTACAAATATAAAACAAAAATTTATTTCCATTTTAAACAACAATACAGTTCTATTAACAGTTATAACAACAAACAAAAACAATAATAATACACTTCATAAGTTTCAAATTTTATAAGTTATAGCATGGCTTTTTGGGGGCCATACGAGGCAGTTGGGTACGAGGGCGGCAGATCCGAGTTCACTACTGCCTCGTATGGCACCAAAAAAGCCATGCTGTTATTAATTTATGAAACTTTATTACCCGCTTTGATTTATTAAATTATATCTGCTAAACAGGTAAACGTTTTATAATAACTATTATTCTCACACTCGACCATAGGTGTCTCGCTTGTATTATCCCTTTTAAGTTTTATCCTTGTAATATGATAATTGCGTTAAATTATGTTTTAAATGACAAATTTTGATAATGAAAAACACATGTGTTATTCACTCAGCCGTTTGCGCCTCGTGCTTATTTGCCCCTTTTGTTATATATACCCCCGATACGATGATAGATATGACTTTCCCCATTTTATAATGAAATTTCACTGAAAAGAAAAAAATAACTTTACACTCACTCGGCATTGCGTCTCGTGCGTTTACCTTTTTAGATGTTTAACTTCTAATGTGATTATAAATTCCATAACAATTTATGGTATTATAAAATATTTTTCACTTAATCAACCTTATGCGTTTCGTATCAGCTTTTTTCTACATTTTCTACATTTCTACATTTTTTCAACAGTTGTTTTAAACTAATAGCGAAAACGCTTAAAAAGTTCTTTGGTGCCTTGTCGAATCGGCATTTCTCTTCCGACTTCCGCCTCAGTTACTGAACTAATAACTATAGATTTTGCAACGTGTTTAGGCTGTGGCAGATACGTGAAATCATTATAATGCTTTTGGACGTCCAATTCTTCTAGTAGACTTGCGACTGAAGGGCATGGACTAAGGTTTGGTCCAATTTTGAGGTAGGAACCCGTTTGCGGATCACTGTAAAAAATTTTAACATTTTATTTTACACACATTGAAGGAAAGGTTTATGTTGATACTCATATTGTTGACGCAACCCTCATAGTTTCTTGTTGAAAGTTTCGCCCAAATCGGACGGGATTTCGATTGGTTAAACGATTGCGTTTTCCTACCGTACTAAAATACTCGTTTTGACAACTATATTTGCGCAACAACTCCCCAGGCCCCAAGCATGTGGTGGTAGGACGATGAAAACTCCCCCATGTCCTTTCCACTTTGACTTATTTTACCGGCCGATTTATTTTATGGCTTTGCTATAAAAATAAAGAAAGCAAAGAACTTACCAGGGTTTGCCTGTTTCATCAATTTTACCAAGTAACCAATAGGTTTTGATTTTTCCTTTGTCCTAAAAGGTGCAAAAATATAATAAAAAGAAAGCGCAATATTAGACCAAACTATAGTAGTATAGTCTTATACTCAGTGGCGTAACTAATGGTGTCGCAGGTGTCGCAATTGCGACACCTATTTTTTTTGGAAAAAATCAACCAGTCTCAGTTTGATCTGAAACGTTTAAATCCGCTTATAAATGTTCACCAAGGTATAGGGGGTCAAGGTAATCATGGTCATCTGAGACTAGAGGGGTCACTAGATCATGCTCATTTGATTCTAGATCATGGTCAAATTGATTATGAATCATGGTCATTTCATGGAAACAGACCTACGAAGAATTGTTTTCCATTTATTCATAGAGCAACGCTATTTTCGGGTAGTAGACCCTTAAATCAGTTTGCTTTTAAGCCAAATTTAAAGAGTGGTTTATGTTACAAGCTTGTAGAATTGTTTTCCATTATCAATTTATTCACCGAGCTACCCTATAAAAATAACGCTATTTCCGGCTGGGTAGTGATACCCTAAAATCCATTTGGCTTCCAGGGTACCCCCACCAGGCCCCTGGGCCCCACGCCTCTGGTGCTCGGCGCAGTTGCGGATGGCGT
>JAXIUW010218286.1:0-10693 GCA_035591015.1 Cephalothrix simula
TGTTGAAAAGGTTGGTCTTTCACAATACTAATTTACCTATGTTTTCAAAGTCATCCTGACAAAATAAAGTTCTAAAGGTATTATTTCAAATAATAACCATCATATTATCAACAGGAATGGAGTAAATAATAATTACTTTGAATTTTGAAGGACAAAGTTCCAGGAATAGTTTCTGTTCGGGGTTTAAGATTTGGTATTGAACAGATAGGATTTCCGTTCTCTACTGTAACGTTCTGAATTTCAGTAAGGTTAGTTTGTCGAGACGGCAGATATGCTATTTTGTGACCGTAAATGTCAACTATGTTCGGATTAATTAAACAAGCTAACAAGATGGTGTTTCATCACAAGTAAATTATACTTATGGTTTCATCTTATCATGATTAACTATAAAGACTACATTAATATTCATTGGAACCCTCGATGAATTCTGGGTTCACATCATCCTTGGCCAACGTGTTTGATGGTAACTATTTGACTATCCAAGCTTAGTTCGCTCATTCACCGCTGCTTTCATCTAACCCCTTGAACTTTTGTGGAAAAGATCGGCCTGAGAATGACGATCCAATCACAAACGCGAATACATCCAAATAATAGAAATAGCACGTGCGTCTTTTGAAAATGTCGTCTGGCCCTTAGAGTAATCTATTCAATAAATTATTTAATATAAATAGAAACATGATGAATGAAAGGGCTTTTAAAATAGACGAGATACTTACATGATAACACATCATAATCTAAGGGGTTTGATGAATTAAAGGCAGAGAGACAACATCAAACCTCTTGGCCAAGGATGGGGTTCACATATCAACCATCAGCTACCTATAACTCAATACTAAAGAGATTAAATACTGTTACCCAAATTATGTTTGTTTGAAACATGGTAAGTCATTGAGTGTTTCTGTGAAAATCCTCGACCACAAAACTCGCACACAAATGGCTTTTCGCCAGCATGACTGCGGTAGTGCAAGCGTAAGTTATATGCTTTCTTTAACACTTTACCGCACAGTTCACACACATATTTACAGCCTGGAACGACATACAAATTAAATTACTGATAGATTTTATATATTAGAACAAGACTTCCGAAGCCTTATACTTTCTCATAACTCAGTAGGAGTTTTGAGACTCATGGCTATAAGTGGCATGGTATCGTAGAGTAGCTTTTTGTGCAAATCCGCGACCACAATAGGGGCATATGAATGGTTTTTCCCCAGTATGAACTCGTTCGTGCATTTTAAGGCTAGCAGCTGATGGTTGAATTTTACCACAGAATTTACACATGAAGCACCTCCGCCCACCTGGAATGATAAAAAGCACCACCGCATTAAAAATAATCACATATTTGGCTCTATTGTAAATCATTTCTAATCCACACTAGAATTAAAATAAAAATTAACATTTCAGCTCTTATGCTTCGAAGCGAGATGGTACGTAAGTGAAGTTTTTTGTGTAAATCCTCGGTTACAATGAATGCATACGAATGGCTTTTCACCAGTATGAACTCGTTCGTGTCTCCTAAGAAGAGCTGCCGATGGCTGAATTTTACCGCAGAATTTACACATAAAGTATCTTCGGCCACCTGAAATTATATAAAAAAGCCATCGAATTATGATATGATTATATCATGATATGATTATATCATGCTTTGAAGCGACATGATACTGTAAGTGAACTTTCTGGGGTAAATCCTCGGTTACATTAAACGCATATGAATGGCTTTTCACCAGTATGAATTCGTTCGCGTGTCCTGAGGAGAGCTCCTGTTGGTTGAATTTTACCACAGAATTTACACCTAAAGCATCGGCCACCTGCAATTATATAAAAAAGGCACCGAATTATCTCATTGGTTTGATATTCTCATGCTTTGAAGCGACATGATACTGTAAGTGAACTTTTTGAGTAAAGCCTCGGTTACAATAAACGCATATGAATGGCTTATCCCCAGTATGAACTCGTTCGTGTCTTTTAAGTTTGGCTGCTGACGGTTCAATTTTACCACAGTATTTACAAACGAAGAATCTTCGGCCACCTGCAATTATATAAAAAAGCCATCAATTATCTCATTTATCCATAACTATAGAGGTGGTTTAATATTCTCATGCCTTGAAGCGACATGGTACTGTAAATGGGCTTTTTGAGTAAATCCTCGGTTACAATAAACACATATGAATGGCTTATCACCAGTATGCACTCGTTCGTGTATTTTAAGATGGGCTGTTGATGGCTGAATTTTACCACAGTATTTACAAACGAAGTACCTTCGGCCACCTGCAATTATAAGAAAAGCCATCGAATTATAATAATAATGCCATTTTCCACTAAAAAGGAGTCTAATCTGCAGGTATTTTCAGGTCAAATTATTTAAAGGGCTAACAACACGATTTCAAAACTACGGAATCTCGTGCTTCGAAACGACATGATACTGTAAATGAGCTTTTTGTGTAAATCCTCGTTTACAATAAACGCATATGAATGGCTTATCACCAGTATGCACTCGTTCGTGTCTTATAAGTTGGGCTGCTGACGGTTGATTTTTACCACAGTATTTACAAACGAAGTATCTTCGGCCACCTGCAATTATATAAGAAGCCATTAAATTAAAATGAAAAGTCATTTATCAGTCACAGAGTGTCAATTATTTATATTAACTTCCAGTTATTATGTGCAATATGATGTAATTTCAAGAGAAAAAGATTCAAAACTGTATAGCTTGTTTCAAGGTCTTAGAATGCTTAGAAGCGACATGGTATTGCAATGAAGCTTTTTGTGTAAATCCTCGGTTACAATGAAAGCATACAAAGGGCTTTTCACCAGTATGAACTCGTTCGTGTATTTTCAAATGGGCTGCTGATGGCTGGATTTTACCACAGTAGTTACACACGAAGCGTCCTCGGCCACCTGCAATGATATTAGAAGCCACCGAATTAAAATTTATCAGTCATATACTTTGGATCATCATAATTACATGTATTAGTTTACCCAATGGATTCAAATTTTAAGTATTTACTGTGAAGGTGGTTTATAACCCACATGTCTGAGTACACATGATACATACATGTATACAGTAATGTGTATTTTTTGCGTAAATCTTTGTCCACTATAAATGAATATATATGTAGCGGTAGTCTATATATAATTGATACAAAGGAAGATTAGGATCCTGAGAGCACTCGCCAGACCCCGGGATCGAACCCGTGCCCTTCGGATATTTACCCGAAAGACTGCGCATTTGATCGCTCGGCTAGCACGAGCATTTTAAATCAGAATTCAAACTGGGAAGTCGTAGGCCCCCTATAAATACAAATTATAATTTAATAATTTAATCTATTTATTTACAGACGATTTTCATATACAGTCAAAATAAATTTTAAATAAAATGAGATATTTACATATGGCCTGATGCAAGGATGAATCTCGTCTTTTGCTAGATATTTACAGTGCAGTTAAGGTGAAATGAAAAGAGGCGACAAGGCAATGAAAGTAATGAATGATGAAATTAGGGAAAGGGGTTTTATTTACATTGTATGACTTGCGTGTCTTAGACAATGAACGTAACATTAAACTAAAATGCGGGGGTTGTATCTGAGGAGCCGGGAACCTTTTGCAATTTTCAATAAAGTGCTCCAAAGAGCTAGCTGTAATATCAGAGAGGGCATTTGAGGTTGTAATGTACGAAAAGATATTACTGAGGACGGATTGGGTGTTTCTGTCGGGTATCAATCGTATGTCAATCATTAATTTATTTCTAAGATTTTCGTATCGAGGAGATCCGCAGTTGCATTCTGGTGTGTACGCCCACCGTGACTGAATCGGTCTGAATTTAAATTAGAAAAATAACATATAAATTGATTAATAATAATTTTGTTTTTTCGAGATATAAGCTGTTTTTCTAAAATATAGGACAAAGTGTGTGGAGATGGTCGGATGAATCTTTTAAACTAATTTAAAGCTGTGGCGTTGTTACGATAGTTTTGATCTAAATTATTCCACATTCTTATTCCGTGCGGGAAAATACAAATACAAAAAGCTATCGAAAAGTTAAAATGACTATCTCAGATTTATCCACTTAAAGCATTAAATTCTTATGTTTCGAAACAACATGGTATTGCAATGTAGCTTTTTGTGAAAATCCTCGATTACAATGAACACATATGAACGGCTTTTCACCAGTATGAACCCGTTCATGCCTCTTAAGATGGGATGCTGACGGTTGACCTTTACCACAAATTTCACACACAAACCGGCCACCTGTAATGATACAAGAAACGATCGCATTAATTATATGACGTCATTCATCATACAATGCTCTTTATTAAGGAACATCCAAAGATGATATAAATTTCAAGCGAACAAAACGCTATTTATGAAAGGTACAGTCCTGATGTCTTGCGATGATGTGGCTTCGTAACGTTACTTTTTGGGCAAACCCTCTGCCACAATACGGACATAAGAAGGGTTTTTCACCAGTATGAACTCGTTTATGCCTTTTGAGATTGGCTGCTGATGGCTGAATTTTATCACAGAATTCACACACAAAGCGAGCACCTGGAATGATATAAGAAGCGATCGCATTAAAGATGTAATTTACCAGTCACATATTATTAATTCATCTAATGCACTCTATATAAAGGCACAAAATCCAAATGTGATTAAAATTTCAGGAGAAGAAAACTTGTCTTGCAATGATGTTAAATTTTGAACAAAGCTTGTACATGTACTACAAATACGGGCATATGAATGGCATTTCCCAAGCATCAACTTGTTTATGCTTTTTAAGATGGGCTGCTGACAGTTGAAATTTACAACAGAATTCACTTGCATTACAATGATATGATGTAATTTATACCAAGTCACATATATAATTATTAATTCATTCAATTCACTTTGTATTACCACAAAATCCACTCAATAATTGGAATTTCAGTCAACAAAAAGCTATATCTGCATTATGCAGCCTTTATGTATTGCGATGATGTGGTTTTTTAAAGTTACTTTTTGGGCAAACCCTCTACCACAATACGGGCATATGAAAGGCTTCTCCCCAGTATGAATTCGTTCGTGCATTTTAAGCATGGATGGTGTGGGTTGCAATTTTCCGCAAAATTTACACTTGGGGAGTCTTCGTCCACCTGGAATGATACAAGAATCCATCAGTAATCAGTACACTTAGTCTATTAGTATTAGTAATCAGCACCCTTTATATTAGTATTACAAAACTATCCAATGAAAGAGGTTAATATGCTATTTTAAAACGTCATTATGTTTAACGGTGACATGGTATTTTAATGTAATTTTTTGGGCGAATCCCCTAAAGCAACAAGGGCATATGAATGGTTTTTCACCAGTATGAATTCGTTCATGTCTTTTAAGTTCAGCTGGTGACCGAAGGATTTTTCCACAGAATTTACACGCATGGCATCTTCGTCCACCTGGAATGATATAATGTTACCAATAATTAACTGATATTATTAAAATTTAACATATTCGATTTAAAAGCTAGGCGAAATAATATGCTAATTTGAGTCCACAACATTTAACTCGGTGGTTTGAATTCCGTGTGGGCTGAATGGACATGGTATTGTAATGTAGCTTTTTGTGCAAATCCTCGACCACAGTAAGAGCATATAAATGGCTTTTCCCCAGTATGAACTCGTTCATGTGTTTTAAGACTGAATGGTGTTGCAAGGATTTTGCCACAGTATTTACACATGTAGCATCTTCGGCCACCTGGAATGATATAAAAGCCATTAATTAATATCCCTTTTATATCTAAATTTGAAGACTTGTAGTTAGTTATTCAATGTCTTTTTGAGTAAATCCCTAACACAGATTACAAAAAGATGGCCTCTCGCCAGTTTGACTACAATAAATATACACATGGGGTCCTTATTTAATCACCAGTATATTTTAAAAATTTGTCGTCATTTATCAGTCACATTGAATGGTAATCAGTCAGATGGAATAATTCAGTCCTTTTACGTAGTTCTTTATCAGGTATGCTTTCAGAAAAGGAATACTAAATGTAAGGTTATATACCATAGTTTTGAGTTTTCGTCTTTATTTATAGAATAATGGTTTGTCTTAAACATAAGCTGGTGTCGTGATAAATGCCGAAATGACAAAATAGGCCTTACTAAACATCTATCTAATCTTAAATAATTTTAATCCTTAATTTTATGCACGAGAAAAATATGTCTTTTGAGACTTGCTTTTTGGTTAAAACTTCTATTGCAGACAATGCATACGAACGGTTTTTCACCAGTGTGGACACGTTCATGCATTCGTAGACTGCTGAATGAAAGAAGTCTTTTGTCACAGAATTTACAAATAAAGCGGCGGAAGAGGTCACCTGAAATGAACAATGAAACAATTAAACTAACGATCTTTTTCTACTTATACATGATATTATGATATAACTAAACTTCGTGGTTTGATTACAAATAACATATACTTCTTTTCATATACATTTTTAATAGTCCCTGATTTCATTGGCATACATGTCTTCTAAGATTAGGCTTTTGAGCAAAACCCCTATTGCACATAACGCATACGTATGGTTTCTCGCCTGTGTGGATACGCTCATGGATTTTAAGGCCATATGAAGTCGTAAGTCCTTTTCCGCAATATTTACAATAGAAACGACTATACCCGGCATCTGGAAGGATAAAACAGTTCAAATTAGTTTATTAATTTCCTTTTATTGAAGGTAGAGTTAATCTACATGTATTATTGTTAATTTATTATTGTCAATAGTGTCGAGTGTTATTTCTAACTATGCCATTATGTTACAGATTTTATCAGAGTCCCATAACTGTAAACTGTATGAGTCCTTAAACGAGGCCTACGTGAATGAAACCACTCTCTGTTATAAAATCTATTTTAAGAGCAGGAGATTAAGAGCAGAAATTCTTAAACTGATAAAAGCCTTCAATATTTAAACGATCTCTGATGAAATTCCTTGAAATTTCGGTGACATCAAAGCCATTGACATCAAAGCCATAACAACAGTGACTTTTGTGTTTGTCTCAATCAATGTGCAGTTTAAAATAGATAAGGCAGGATATGCCTAAGGGGTGAATTTTAATGTATCTGTAAGGTCAGTTGAAAGGGAGATAGCGGGCTGAATTTAGATTTCATAACAGAGAGTAGGTTGCATCTGTTATAGTACACAATTGAAGACTCATACAGTTATGGGGCTCTGATTTTATTCATTCCTACTACATGTAAACTGGTTCCAAAAATTTATGAATATAGGTCTTGTCCATGTTTGAATAAAATATGCCTTTTTAGGTTCTGTTTCTGTGTAAATCCCCGGTTGCAGATTTTACACACGTGAGGTCTTTCCCCGGTGTGAACAAGTTCATGTCGTTGTAGGGCCCATCCTGAGGATTCAGCTCTACCACAGAATCTACACTGGTAGGGTACATGTCGCATATAGGCACCTGGAAAGATATAATGTCCAATATCATTAAAATCATTGTGGTAAATTGGCACTGGAATGACATTAATCTCCATCAGTAAATTTATATTAACGGAAAATCGGACTGTTGATAAACAAGCCCAGTTAAGTAGAAACCAAACCTATTTTAACAAAACGGTCAAATTATTAATAATACCAATAGGTACAATATCACAAATATGTAAAAAATTCAAAAAGATCAATTATTTTTGGACATACATCTAAATATATAATTTTCGTTATATTCGTAAAGAATCTAAGCAGATACGAATTTATTCGTAGAAACTAAAGCATTATAACATTTATTAATTTTCACTGCTTTTTAAAAACTATTGTTTGGTTTATGCACAAGAATAAGATGGCGTTTTAGATTCTGTTTCTGTGAAAAACCCCGATTGCAGATTTTACACATATGTGGTCTTTCCCCAGTGTGCACACGTTGGTGAATTTGTAGACTTGCGAAGGACTGTTGTGGTTTACCACAGTAGTTACACAAGATACCTGCAATGATATATAGCAAATATAGAACTACCTGCAATGATATATAGCAAATATAGAACTAAACAAAAATAAGAACTAAATCAAAAATCAAAAGGTATATGCGCTGTGGAAAGTTAACTTCCTACCTAAGTTTTTGATTAATTTTACATTTATGCAGGCATGTTACAGCAAGTATTTCGAACAGTATGTTTATTTCCGTACAACAAAAACGAACCAGCATGGCTGGGGCATCAGAATTTGTCAGAGCTCATTTTATAGAACCATTTCGTCTAAAATCTACTAGTAATTCATCAAAAGCCCAATTCGAGAAAGGACCATTTCATCAAAATTCAATTCATCAAAGCCATTTCACTGAATCATAGGAAACCAATTCTTGATCAAATGTTCATATCTCATTTGTATTTTCCGTTGTTCCTGTAATATTTTGTGAAATTAAAAATTATCATTTCGATTGAGAGGAAAATGTATCTTCCACAAAATGGTCTCTCGTAGATTTTCACTGCATTTATGTATACTACACAGAAACTAGAATTACTCAAATAAATCTCAAAATCTAAGCGGCGGTGATCTAAAAATGTACAAGATACTGTACATGTATAAATATTCACGGGTATTTCGCGGTTTTTCTAATTCGGACATATTCGCGGGTACAAATTTTCGCCGATTTCAAATTTTTTAAGTACAATTTTTCGCAATTTAAAAGAACAAAAGAACTTGGGCTGACTTCCCCTGATTTCGCCCACTTCAGTCTTTTCCACTTAGTTTGACACAAGTTTACGTTTTGTGGTGTTACTAATTAATGACCATTAATATCACAGGCGCAAAACAATATTATTTACTTCATTGATTTTAATAGAATATTAGTCAAATGATAATTAGGTTATTAAACCAATATCATTGCATGATTATTGAATAGAAGAGCAATTAACCATTTTTTAAGTATGACGCCCAGGTGTCGGCACCAAAATATTTTGGTAACGAAAAGCTATTACCATAATCTGATGACTGACAAAGTTTCATTGTGTGGACCGACCAGCAACATACTTTATCAGGATAGTTTTGAATCCATATTCATTTGTACACAGAGGATGGACTATACTTGTTCCTATAGCAAAAAATATTTGCTTAAATTCGAACTTTAAAAAAAAAATCTAGTAGGCGAAATCAGGGGAAGTCATTCCCCCATCTTTCATCTGTGAAATGGCACATTGACTCAGACACTCATTGTTTAGATAGGAATTGTATATCAATTTCATGCTACCTTGATTACACACTATGGTTCGTAGGTGTTAGAAAAAAGAACAATCAAAAGTTATTCATACAATGATGCACATACTATGATGTGGTATTAAATCAGTTGCCATTTTAAAATATGAGATGCGTTTGAGCTTTATTTACAAAAAAATTTCATTCTTTAATTTTTTTGTAAATAAAGCTCGAAGGTAGCATTGAAATAATTCATTGGAAACACTGAAAAAGTACTGGATAGGTATGTGGAAAGACAATTGGAGATAATACTAGTAGTCTTTGAGTTTAAAAATGTCTTTTTAAAATTCAGCCTGAAAACTGTCAAAACTTGTAAAAAGTATAAAATTTTCGCGTAGATTTATTTTCGCGGCGGTATAGCTATACCGCGAAAATTTGTACCCGCGAATATTTTGTACCTTATCTTATCTTATCCAAGATTTATAAGTAAAACAGTACATGTATGACAACTTTAACAATAAAATTTTCGCAAGATTTCGGCATTTGCAAACATTTCATAAGGCCTTAGTTATAATGCACAAAAATTATTTTTCATTTGGACGCACCAATTCCATGAATTGTAAATTCATGTCTTTTTTTATGAACCTTTTGATTAAATGGTTTATCACAAACAGAACATTTGAAGGGCAGCTGGCCTGTGTGAAGACGAGCGTGAACCCGTAGATTTGATGGCTCCCGAAATACTTTTCCACAATAACGACAAGAATGAGGACTTTTGGCTGAAAAATAAATAACAATAAATTAATGAGGTAACAAAAAAGGTAATTTATGCATAAAATACATGTAAAATAAGTAACTAACGATCTAGAGTATTGAGCTACCAATAAGCTGGCATAATAGGGTCAAACTTACAAAGAGGTAGACAGCATATTCTTATTGGCTAGGCAATAGGCGGTGCGCAGAGTATTCGTGGCTTCTCAAATGTATTTTTTGAGTGAATGCTTTTTCACAAAATCGACACTTAAATGGCCTTTCGCCAGTGTGAAGTCGCATATGTACTTTTAAACCTTGTTTAGAGGTGAAAAGTTTACTGCAAAAAAGGCACTGGTGTGTTTTCAAATTCCATTGTGCACCTGAAAAAATTAAGATAGGATTATCATAATATTGCAACGTCAAAGTTAGTGACCAATATCCCACTAACTTTCTAAAAGCTAAATTTGGTAGCGGCAAATTTAAAAGTCGATTGAATACACCTCATTGGAAATTCTTATATCTTCTTTATTCTCTACCAAAATTTATGTTAATTGCATCCCTTCACGCCACTTTTACCCTTTCTATGTACTTTAAGGTCAAATAAACATGATATCAGATTCCGTTGGGCTTTTTTCGGCCGACTAAAGTCGTTTAATTATGTAAAAACAGTTATTGAAATAAATATATAGAATTTTTTAAAAAAAGAAAAAATCTTTAGACTCTGATAATACAAAGAAAGTAGGCCGATCTAATATTGTGCCCGGTTGAAAATTC
>JAXIUW010218397.1:0-10688 GCA_035591015.1 Cephalothrix simula
GGTCAATTTAAGGTAATTTACCTTACGTCAGCAATAAAAACTCACGAGGTATGGGGATTCCCTAGATTGACAAAACCAGACAGTGAAGTAGACGTGAGATAGTATGATTTTTTTCCATCGGACACTGGTGGCTTTTATTGTCCTACCCTTCCTATTTAAAGTACATGCCTGACATTGAACGCCGTGGGACACGGCAAACCGTTATACCGGTACCTGTACGTTTAAAGTATAGTTTTGTAGCTGTTTAACTATTTTCAAGTATCAAAATAATACAAAACGATGCTTTGTTGATCTGCAATAGGGCTTATGTTAATCTGTTCACACATCGAGATTTTAAGTTCCGAGTACCGATCGGTACCGGTACTGGAGCCCGAGTACCCGGCGTTCAATGCACCTGGTTTTTAGTGCCCCCCCCCTTTAATAATACTAATTCTTATACATGCTTTAGGAAGCCACTTACCACCGGCTTTTATGATCTTTTATTGTCCTACCTTTCCTAAGTAATTGCCGGACACTAAACGCCGGGACACCGGGTCTCGACCTGAAAAATTGTTACAACTATGTTTCTTTGCTATTTTTGTATGACCGAAAACTTAATATTTTCTACTAGGTATTATTTATTCATTTATTGCTTGTTGAAATAACTGAAGTTCTTACATATTTTTTTCTGTACATTTCACCTCCGGGTTCCATAATTTTTATATAAATTTTGTATAAATTTATTACATGTATTTATTTCATGATTTGAGGTCACTAGGTCAGTAGATGAAGTCCGACGAAATTGGATTCAAAATACAGTTGGATTAGTTTCGTAGAATAAAAAAAATTCCAGCTGCCATTTGGATATGTTGTTGATATAAATAAATGACAACCCATGCACAGCATGAAAGCTATTTATGCCTCTCACGAAGATAAATTTCATACGACTCGGCGGCCATCTTAGTTTCGTTTTCGCGCCCGTTTTTATTGTCAGTAAATTTCAGGATATTTTTGAATTGCGGGGTGCATCCGGGATTTGGATTTTTCTCGAAACGATGACCAGGGGCACCCACTTTTTTATACATTTTTAGAAAGCTGAAAGCATGGGCTGATTGAATATTTCGGGTCCAAAATGGGCCTCAAATGAGATAGGACTATGAAACTGTAGTTTGAACCCAATTAAATTAAATTACTTTTTTTCTGCAAAGAAATTCAAGAAAATGGGAATTTGTTTCAAAAAACGTAGTTTAATTTTCAAATCGGTTTTAGACACCAAAAGTTGCAGATTAGAAATATTTTTCACTCTAGGAAAACTGGCAGCTTGCAGGTCTTTTTTAGCATTTTATATACCATTGCGGAAAGGACTAAGTGACCGCCAGGGCTTAGTGACCACTCTATACATTCTATAGGCACAAGAAAGAAGCCAGTTCTAGGTGGCCGGGCTAAGAATCAGTGTCTTAACTAAGTATTATATGCTATGCTATGCAAGACGGTCACCTACCCAGGGGGGTGACTAACTTTGTACTAAACCTGGATAGAATGATCCACTGGAATGTGGTGGTTTTTTCCAAATCTTAAATGACCGTAAAGTCGGTATAGGCTTGAATCAGTTAATTTAGTTAGGTTATATTTAAAAATTATTACAGAAATAATATTAGGTTATATTTAAAAATTATTACAGAAATAATATTTTGAAGTCGATATGGTAAAATATTTTCTTGAATCCAACTTTGTTAGTCAGAATGGGTCATATTGTTTTGATTAGAGAAAAAGTCAATTCAGGTACAACCGTTAATTTATCAGCAGATCGCCCCTACCCCTCTTAATCTAAGTCAATTAGCCCCCCCCCCCGGTCATCTAGCACAACAGTGGTCTAAGTCCTGTCACACTGGTACCAAATCTGTATTACAGCTTACTTATAAACTTGTTATTATCCAAACTTGATAACTTTTATTTAGTATTACAGAAATACACACTTTTGATCACTTTTATTTAGTATCACAGAAATACAGTGTTTGGTTGGTCAATAAGCCGCACTGCGTTTCAAGAAATATTTTTTTCAACATAATAAACAAAAGAATACTATTGCGGTTTTCCAACTAATTTTATATGATTTTTCAGCGCATGCGCATACCAGTCCACTTGATTTATCAATTTTAAGCAGTTATTATTTAACCTTTCCGGATTTTCCCCTTTTGGAACTCCATTTTCGTCCAGGGCATTTTGCACTGTTGGAATTGATAGCATATATGAGATGCTCATTGTTCCAAGCTCAGCCAAGAAGGGGCGTAGCGCGATCCCTACTCTAGCACCACCAAATGAACCTTAAAAGAAAAAAAAGGAAAAAATTAACTGATTTGCATTGACAAAATGGAAGGAAAAAAATCGTGTCTTACCAGAAAAATCCACCAACCAAACCTATGTTCTCGAAGACTATCCTATTGACCCCAATAAATTGTATTTGGTTGGGTCAGTAAATAAATGGTATATTAAAATCATCATGGTGTGGCAAAAAAATAAATTGCAATTTATAGTTCATAACGGTTTTTTTTAAATACGTTTTTTTCGCCGCTAGGGGTGCGATGATGTCACAAAATATCTATTTTTTATTAAACATTTTTGCAATTTTTTACTCCAAGAAGTGATTTTGGGTCCCCTGGGTGCCCCAAAAGAACACCCGAAACATTAACATTCAGAAAAACATTTTTTTCAAAAAATTTTTTTTGAAACAATTCAGAAATATATTTTTTTCAAAAAATTGCAATTTTTAGCCGGGGGGTCGCAACAAATATAAACGTTGGAGTAAGGCAGAAGGCTTCCACAAGGAATTATAAATATATAAATGTCAAGGGGGTTTAGGCACCCGCTATAGCTATCTAGAAAACCGTCCTGTCAATTTATCGATACGTTTGTGTATACATGAGTATACACATTTGTATACACAATAGTATAGATAAATTGGCCACACGGTTTTAATGTGGCTAAAAAAATGCCCCCCCCGCAAAAATCTCCGAAGTGGGGACCCTGACTCCTTTGACCCATATATATTCTGAATCCTTATAAAAAATGCAGGAACAAGTTTATATTTTCGAGATTAAAGCGCCACCTGGTGGCCTCCTAGCGGCGAAAATGTGCGTTTTCACATAATGCTACAGGTGGCGCTGCAAGTTTTTTTCTGATCTAGAATTGGCAGTATTGTTTTATAGAACAATAATATTGATCGAAACAAGCTCCTGGTTCAGCTGTTTTGGCTGTACTCTTATGAGAAAATGCACATTTTCGCCGCTAGGGGCCACCAGGCGGCGCTTTAGTCTTGAAAATATAAACTTGTTCCTACTTTAGCCTCATTAAAACCATGTGGCCAATTTATCTATACTATTGTGTATACATGAGTATACACATTTGTGTATATATGAGTATACAGGCTTTAATTGATCTTAAAGATTAAAGTTTCGCGATGTAATGTAAAGAGAAGAATATGTATTTTAAAAAATATATTTACCCATTGAATACGTCACAATACCACATGGTCTATACGCAAAGGAGGAGCACGGGATGTAATCAATGGTATTCGTCAGTCCAGGTGGAATGGTGTGATTGTATTCAGCACTTATCACAAAGAAAGCATCAGCGTTTAAAACTCTTTCATTTAAATCTCGAATTTCCTGTGGAGCTTCTGATCTATCTTTGTAAAAATGTAGAGGCTTTGTGACAAGTGGGAGTTTTAGATCTAACGGATCTGAAAAAATAAATTGTTTACTGAGCTTTTTTGGATTTACGATTTAAGCAGAATATATTCCTTTAGCCTTAGCGAGCTGATCTGGTATAGTGGTTAGCGCACACGATCTACACGTTGCTGAGCCCGGGCTGCCCTCATATGGCATGGTTTTTCTACGGAGATAATCAGGTGGATCAGAATCAGTTTTACTCAGTTAATTTTATAGAAAATCCGTATAGTCTGTATAGGCTATTTAAAGTCTTTCCGAGCCCAAAAAAACTAGTTTAAAGAAAAAACTTTTTACAAAAATGCTTTGAAGTCTTTCATTTTCCCATAGTATTTCTTAGTGAAAAGGGTTAACCCCATGACCCATATTCGTGATGTATTTTGACAAACAAAACTTTCAATATTTCTTTCTATACATATAAAAACGTTTTGAAAATTGTATTTAGCTTTTCGATTCTGTCATGGACTTGTAATGTACATGTATACATACATCAGCTCCAGCGCGTCGATAGCGGCGCGGGCTGATTGACTCTCGTAAACTAGAGTAATGACCCCAGTAATGTATACAATGTATTGAAATTTAAAATTAGTTATCGTCGGGATTATTGTACCTAAATAATTTCATTGCTGTCATTCTGACACAGCAAAAAATCTGTACTACATTGTTGCGATGGTATTAAATTGAAAATTGAGTGGCATCTGATATATGAAAAATTGAAAGTGACTAATGATGCTCCCTTGTATTGTTTTCTCAAAAGTAGTCGCCTATAAACCCTTATATATTCAGAAAACTTAGGAAATGCAATGGGCAGTTTTTTTTATTAAATGAGACATTTATTCAGACTAAATACAAGTATAAACAATCAGTGGCACCATTCGGTTGTGGTGACCATTTCAGCACCCGGCTTCAGTCGGGGTATTTCGGTATCTCTGACCTCAATAAACCTCCGCCAGACCGGACCCCGTTGAAACATTTCAGGAGCGTAGCAAGATATAATAAGTTATAATACATAATATTTACATTTGAAAGTACAATATAATTTTTTACGAAGGAGGAAAATCTAAAAGATAATGGGCAGACCCAGGGCGGCGCTACACATTCAAAACATAACCTTTCTTATCCTGTTATACGGAGGTTTAAGAATACGGGTAAAAAAAAGCCACAGAGAGCCCGGGAGAGAGCCAGATATTTTTGGGTTAGTAACAGAGTCACATGCATATTATTTCCACCACCCCATGTTTCCACTAGTCTACTGAAGAAGACTCATCTCTACCGATCTGTTTCCACCCACTTACCCTGTTTCCCAGGAGTCGAGACATTAGGCATTGATAGGGTAGGCCTATACACGCCTAGCAAGCCGCCAAGCTACTAAATAATGGTCCTACATTAAGAGACAATAAGATTAAACTATTAAAAATATTATTGGACCCCCAGTGTCGAGAGCTCTTAAAGCAAACTCGCTTCGCTCGGCCACTGACGGGTGTTAAGCCCACGGTACGGCTAATCGTCTACATTTGTATGATATAGCCAGGTAAAATCGAGTAAAAATACACCTAAAATATACAGTTTACAAAGCATAGAATGTTTATTAGACTTACCCACTAAATGTACATCATAGTTTTTTTCTTCTAAACGCTTCATAACAAATTTTGCTACCCTGTCGCCCATTCTTCCATCTCTTGCACTTGCAAGGAACACAAGTGCTTTTAGCTTCGACTCCGCCATTTTCCAAGCTTTGTACATCGAGACTATCCCCACTGAGAAAGATCGATACAAAAATATATGGCAGATCGTATTCAGACCGACTATATCAATGGTTCGATTCATGAATTATTTGCTCAAGATATCAAACGAGAATTTGTAATGCGTGAAAAAATATAAAAACCCTATCTATTATTAGACCGTCAACACCATAACGATCGTTAACTAAAGATCTTTAAAAGGTAATCAGGTAATGCATCCTCAACACAGGCTACTATAACTAAAGATCTTTAAAAGGTAATCAGGTAATGCATCCTCAACACAGGCTACTATCTTCCTCCGTCAGTCCGATTTTGTGGAATCAGATCTGAGTTGAGAATGCAGGTAATGATGTGGACGACGCTAAATATCATTTTAAAGATCATTAACTAAATATTCAAAGTTAAATAGAGACAAAAGTAAGTTCGTAGATTCGGGTCAAACCTTCAAAATCTCAGCGGTACACCCCTATCAGTCATAAATCTAAGTGAGTCCCCCGGGATAGAGACTATATTTAAATAGTATTTAACTAACATTTAACTAACATTTAATTACAGGCGTTCTACACGGGCAGTTTTTAACGACGTGTATTTAAACATGGTCGTTCTTAACTGGCAATACATTACAGACTATCATTAGTTAACGACCGTTAAATGATAATGGTGTAGACGGGGCCTTAGGATTTATTCATCCTTGGCTCTGACTATCCAGGCTTAGTTCACTAATTCACAGCTGCTGTCCTTTTTTGATGAATTAAAGGCTGAGTAGACACATCAAACCTCTTGGCCAAGGATGAGGATTTATTAAACCATGGAGATTATAGGCAGAATGTATATCTGGCAATTTATAATAGGTTAATAGGCTGGGTAATGTTTAACGGTTATACAACATAAAAACCCTTTGGAGTTTTCAAAAACTCTTTGGAGACCACGGCGATGGTCGTATACAGTTTACATGTAGTCCAGTAGCTGGTGGGGGAATGAGGACCGGTATAAAAGGACAAAGTGACTACCAGGGCTTGGTGACCGCTGTATATATTTAAGCAACACGAAAGAAGCCAGTGCTAGGTGACCGGTTAGGGATTATCATAACCAAATTTAGATTTGGTTATGGGATTATTGACCTTGCAAAGTGTATATATTTTGTATGCAAGCCGGTCACCTAGCACTGCAGTCACTCAGTACACCATTATTATATTACATTATAAACATATTATGTTTTTATTCTGATACATAGTTTCGATCAAGATCTTTATAAACCCTTTTAACTTTGTCCTTCAAAATTCAAGGTTGGGATCATAATTTTTCAAAGTCAGCTGCATTTCCTTATTATTTACCTAATTCAAGTTGATAGCCTAATATGATGGTTTGCGTTCTATGAAAAATATCTTTAGAACTTTATTACATCAGGATGACTTTCATCTTTTTTAGCATAGGTACATGAATTATTTTGAAGGGCGTAACCAAAATGTGTCTCTCTTGATCACATTTTGGCAAAAAATCCTTCACACCTTCACAATAAAATTAAGTCATCTTGATGAAGTAAATTTCTAGAGTTTTTTTCGAAGAAACCATCATAGACCATCATATTATCAACAGGAATTAGGTAAATAATAAATACATGCAGCTTATTTGAAACATTTTGGTCCGAACCTTGAATTTTGAAGGGCAAAGTGTCCTGTTCGGGGTTGATATACCTTAAGCATTTAGCAGTAAAAATGAAAAGTATTTTTTATGGACCGCATCCACTCTCTATGATGAAACTTCCTTTTTTCGGATTCGTACAGACAGCTTGATTCGTGCTCAAAAGATCTTAAAATTAAAAATCAAATTTAACACACGTGTAGCCTAAGAATTCATTTATTTAAATTAAATTTCATTAATATTCTTAATTATGCAATTAAAACTACAATTAATATTCTACTTAGCATGAACTAAATTACCTTTCCTCATAACAGTTATGAACGACCTCTGTTGCCGATCGGCTATATAAATTGCTAATAAAACTTGCGCTATAATTCCAAACCCTATTTTATTAAATTGGGGTTTAGTAATTTTATACCATAATTTATATATGCCTTTTGGATCTAAAAATGATGGCATATCATAAGTGTTAAATCTTTTTGCAATAGTCCCACAGATTATTGGAGTAAAAATTAATGGGTAGGCACATCCTATCCCAAAGTGAAATATCACTGATCTTGTATTATAGCAAGACGGACATGCTAGAGTTCCAGTTATTAACTTGTTCACTAAGAAACTGTGATTTGCGACCATTGTAAAAGCCGCTGGTATAACTGCTGAAGGAAGCAGACTTACTCCAACATTAAAACCTTGTAAAAATAAAGCCTTCCTGTAGTGTTTTGTCAGTAATGTTCCAAATATTGTAGTACCAGCTCCTAAAATCCCGGTACCCCAACTCAGGGCCCACCTGAAAATATAAAACGTTATTAAAAAAGGTCAAGGGGAATATGGAGACATTGCATTGATGTGACATTAGAGCCTAGAAAATCCCGAAAGCCAGGGTGGAAAGTAGGCATTACCGCACTTTTTGGTGTAATTTTAAGGCCAGCTTCCCTGACATTTACAGTGGCGTAGCGCAGTTTTCGGGGCCCTTGGTCAAAATTGGCGATGAGTCCCCCTGAGGTTAAAAAATATTTAAATATCGATCGTAGTTAACCTAGTTTGTATAACTTATGACAAACAAATGGCCTGTGACCGCTTGGCAATATTATCTATTTTTTTCCGGTTCCTGGTCCAGCGATCGTGTATTTATACCTCCAGCAAAGAAGATCATGGGGGTATCTTAAATGAGTACTTGACGAAAAGTGTTGTTAGACAAAGATTCAATGGGCCCGGGACCCATCTTGGGGCCTTGGGCACGGGGATTACTACATATCTTTCTTTTCAGCCGCAGACTTTTATACACGCAATTTTCTTTGTGCATTATTTCGTGGGGCCCCCTGGGCGTTGTGGGCCCTTGGAGTTCGACCAAACCTGACCATACAGCGCTATGCCACTGGACATTGTTTCATTCCCTGACATATTCTGAAATTTCCGGACTTCGCGACTAATATTTCTGCGCAAAAATAGTTTTTGCAAAAAAAGATTTGTCTGTGGACCCAAAATTTTTTATTTTTGCTTGACTTTTCCAGTATTTTACCAAATTTTTGTAATTCCCTAACATTTTTGCTCATTTTTAGCAATTCCCTGACTTTTCCAGGATTTTCCCGGTTTTCCAGACCTGTGATGACACTGATATTTTTCTCTTAAAATTCCAGCGATGGTATACCGGTGTGAATGCGTTCAGTGTCCGGATTTTAGCGACATTGTATACATGTACATAGGGAGACACTAGCCACCGACATTTATTGTCATACCTATAACATTGATAAACTCTATGCCTATACTAAATGCACATGCCGGACATTGAACCGTTACATCAGAACTAGAAAATAATCGACAAACAGAAAATCAATTTTTTGTCATTTTCGCTTAAAAAATTATAGCGATTACAATTAATTAGCAAAAAAGGTCATCCAAAATTTTATAATTTTTATTGCCAGTATAAATTATAGGGTACAGTGTGTATTTTTGGCTTGCCGGGTGCATCCGGGATTTGGATTTTTCTCAAAACGATGACGAAGGGCACCCGCTTTTTTATACATTTTTAGAAAGCTGAAAGCATGGGCTTTTGAATGGTGTATGACACATTATTGGAAATGTGTCATACACCACTTATTGAATATTTCGGGTTGAAAAATGGCCACAAATGAGATAGGAAACTGTAATTTGAACTCAAATTCAGAGATTTTGATCATTTCTTGATGCTTCAAACCCACTGTATGGCGCGGAATCCACCCGTGGCCCACAAAAGGCATACCACAAAATAAGTAGCCGAGTACTGTCTAGTGACTTACACTTCACTTTGATCTTCCCAATTATGAATTTGATCCCATTGTCTCTTAATAACTTCACTATATGATAATCTAATAGCTCCTTCTGGAATCTCATCTTTAGATGGTCTATAATACACTTTTTCATCACTACTTGCCATTTTTTATTCAGAATTGAAATTAACCTGAAAAAATATACAACATTCTTAAGATTAAGTCTGGTGAGTTCGCACCTGAAATGAATAGCATTGGAAAAGCTTTGATCTTCCATTAGTCGCATTGGCATTGGCACTATTAATACTGTTTTTATTACTGGTCTAACAGACTAAAATATAGTTGTTTCTTAATCTGTACAAGGATTTTTCAAATGCAAAATAAAGTATAAATTTAACTCTATTCTACTCTGCTCAATGAATTCAAGATTACCAAAACCTTTTTCACAAACTGAAAATATTTTCTTTAACATTACTATGACAGGACAAGCCTTTGGTGTGAAGGCACTCAGTGCCCCCTGGGGATTAGTGTCCTCTTCGTAATATAACAGCACTGATAGTATGGCTTTTTCATCGTACACTGGCAACTGACTTTTATTGTCCTACCTCTCCTATTTATATGTTTCATCAATCGTTTATCTAGTCATGCAACTGTGAAGGCTGTAAAACCATGATACAAGTGAAACAAAATGGCATTCCAGGCTGGAAAGCCGCGGTAATGGGAAAATCTTGTATGGTCAGCAAAGGATCAATGACCGCGATTTTTTATCTATCATGGTCGGCAAAGATTGATACCCAGAAAGATCATCTAGTTGCGGTCACGGAGAGGTTGATTACCTTTTTTTCTTGTCAAGTCGCGGGCCAGTGCGCGGGCAATGGATAAGATTGCAGTCACGGGCATGGGGGTCTGTAGTCTGTCCCCCTCTGGGAGGAGGTCTTTTCGAAAGAAAAGACAGGGGGAATAAGCCCCTATACTCATACAGGACACATCCTAGCGTCGTACTTTGGGCTATCAAAAAACATACTTTTCAGTAACTTAGAAACAAAAAATTACCTTTTTAATATGCCTGGGTATTGGCGTTTTCATTTAAGAGCATATCTTCTTCATAATATTTTCCAATTTCTAAATTTCTGATTTAAAAAAATGACAAAAACGTCTTTCATGTTGTCTTTTTTCTTATTCTTTCCCAAAGAACCGGAAATATCCTTTCTTGTATTAAACTTGTGATTTGCTAAAAGCCGGAATTTCGGCGCCATACTAGATCATCTAAAATTATTCCAAATTACATTTATTTAATATTTATATCACTTGCAATAAAATAATACCCATAAAAAAGACGAAATATTAGAATTCCG
>JAXIUW010218619.1:0-10684 GCA_035591015.1 Cephalothrix simula
CGGGACACCCGTTGACTGGTGCATTATATTGTAGGTTTTTTTTTTCATGTTAAATATTCATTTGTTAAGAAAACCTGTGGTCCTTAAAAAATTAGCTGGGAATTCTTGTGGTAATCTTATATAAAATCCGCCCTATAGAGCCGTCACACTGCTTGCCTGCTTCAATCGAGTTAAGGTTCAAGTTGCACGCAGAAAACGAAAATTCACCAAATAAGATCAAATAATGACAAAGGATAGAAAATTTGGGAAGGTCATGACTAAAATAATTATTGCAATACATTCTTCTATACTTCCTTTATATACTCCTACCTTTATTTTATATGAATTACATTTCATTTAGTTGAAATTTTGTTTTGAAGTTGACCTATTTTTTTTAATTTCGAGGCAAACACATTTCACAAATAGTTCCAGACAAACAAAATTATTTTGAGGAGACGTTTTACCAGAAACTGATAGCTAACAAATATATCTATAGACTCCTACCCTTGTTTTAAAGAAAAAAATGTTTTAAAAAAGATAAACTTTGAAAAAATATTTTAGTTGCCATGGTAACAAAAATGGTTGCCATGGGAATGAATTCATCATGCAACTATAACCTTAACTGTTGACCACTGTTAAGAGTTGGTATGAATAGATACAAATATAACGATGATATATTTATAGCCAAATTATCCTCTTGGTGATGGAAAATAATAAGGCAACACCCTTGTATGGTATGCCGTATATATTAGTGTAGTTTACAATCATTTCGTTATTAAAAACAAAAGGATATGAAAAACGTAGATTTTAAGAAAGGATGAGATGAATCGCCAGTAAATCAATGGATTAGAGAACCACTGTCATAATTTTGTTATGTAACATCCATCTATATTTGACCATAAACGCGCTTGCTGAGGGACATCAATGCCTGTCCCTACATCTAAAAGTTCCGTGCTGTAGTGTCTCGGTTATTACACTTTTTCTATTCAAAAATCTAAATCCTCCGTTCGTTCCAGTCGTCAAATCCAAAGAATGCTTGAGAAATTGTAATTTAGATGTGCTAAAGTGAAAAAACTTCAGATGTAGACAGGGTTAGCAGATCGTCAGGAGGAACCATTCGAGTTTACAACTTTTTCTCGACTTATATTCTGATTGTGTTCCATTGTTTCCTTCGCGGCTATTTGAGGGAATTCCACCTCCTCTCTGGGAAAAAGTACAATTCTCTCGTCTTCTGCTAGACTGGAGAAATTTCCCACTGGAGAAATTTTTCAATCCGGTAGGCAAATTAGGGCTGGTTTCCAGCCTAGGAGAAAGTTTCTGCTAAAATGCATACCTTGTCTGTGAGGTATAAAGCACTCCGCCAGATTTCTATATTTAATATAAATGGTTCAAAAGAACAAAATTTTGAAACGATAAACAAAATGATACATAACATGAATCAAACAAAAGAAGCCATATTTGTTATTTCATAGGCCAGTGAAAAGTTGAAGTGACAATTGTCCGCCATCGTGTTTTCCTATCTCCCTTTAGAGGACCTTCAAGGGACCTCAATGACGTATTTCCGGTGGTAGGATGTGCAATGGAATTTCCGGACTTTCGAGGGCCCTCGGGGGAGGCAATGGAACGATACCTTTAATGGTGTCGCCAAAGCGTGCCTAGCAGGCAGTCTTCCTATTCTCCAAATGATATGTAAGAAATCTCGAAAGTAAGAATACTATGAGAGACAAATTGAGAGGGAATAGGAATGGAATGTTTTTGCTAGAATATTTTGTACATTGCTCCAGGCACCATACATACCCAGTACTGACACATTCAATACTTTCGTCAAATATCGCTTCTTCGTGTAAGTGTACAGAACTCGAATCAAATATTATTTTTTTCAAAATTGTGGCAGTACTGGCTAGCAGCTCCCAGGCACTCAATATAGTCTGATCAACACACACCTTATCCCTATAATTAAAAGAGTGTTCTCAACAGCAATATTTTTTGACATCATCAAGTTATTCATATTTTAATTTGATAAATGTTTATCCAACTTTTAAATTTAAATTCTGAAAATGTCAGCTTATCGTCTTTTTTTCACATTTCCAATCAACTTAAAACATATAAGACATTTGAATTTCACTTAAGCTGATATTTTTCTATTGATCATCTGATATTGATGTCAATGAAGCTTCGCCTAAATTTTCTTTGATTGATGTTGTCAAAAAACATCAAACGTTCATGATGTAGTTTGAATCTATTGACTGTCAGAATGGAGCATCGACTATGAATAAGGACTGTCTTTCTTATCTTAGTGTTTTTAATTTTTCAATATCACATTGTAATTTTTCTGCCTTGTCAAATTAAATCAGTTACAAACAATAATATGATATCATTTTAAGCCTGAGCACTTTTCCACCCACAATGGTAAATGAAGCATTGTAGGAAAAATTATGGAACCGTTAACCTAATTTTTCTTACGAGAATACCTCTCCAAAATGGATATGGATAATGGATCTGTTACTTATCAAAGTGACAGAGTTTCGAATATTATCTATTAATAGATTTTATCACCTGCATATTTGAAACCCTCTATATTCAATTGGTCCCTTTAATAAGACGGCAATACAATCGATATATAAATATTCTATCTCTTCGATGAGTAAAAGACCCATCATGTTCTTCTTATCTTTCCTTTATACATATTTGGTACATATGTAGTACGTGTGGTACTTTCACCTCACAGAACGAGTCCGTTTAAATACATGTATTTTCATTTGCCTGGTGACCGGCAAGAAGGTTAGACGTCTGTCTAGTACTCTATATCAAATTTTCCAATGTAACAAGAAAAATCTTTTCTCCAAGAGAGGAACTATGTCCATAGTTTTTCTGCTGCATCTGCATGAAACTGAATTATCAGAAAACGCGTCAGAACCGGTGTGAGATTTCCGGGTGCCCTGTTTGCCCCTTGTGTCAGATTTCAAGATGGCCAATTAGAAGGAGAGGTACCTTATAGGCATTACTTATTTGTATTGTATATTGGCGTTCAAATATTTTGTTATAGAACACCCAAAATTTTGTATTTTGTTGTAAGTGGCAAGCATGTGGAAAAACATATTTTCTAAAATTAGCTATGTTTTGGATAAGTTTGAGGTGTGGTACAGAAATACTTTTTCAATAATGTTTCATGTTTGCCTCGAGACTTTTCAAGTTGAATCAAATTAAAAATCGTTATACTTCATATTGTCACCAAAATTATCATACATATATGTAATATTCCATAATGTCTAGTAGGAATATCATTGGCGTCTAATGCTGAGACCCCGGGCTGAGACGCGTTAAATGTCTTTAATTAGCAATTATAGATTTTGCATCGCAGAAAATGCTGATCAATGGTGGCATTTTACAATCCGTAAATTGAAAAAGAATTGATGCTTTTTAGGACCATTTATTCAACCCTTTCCGTTGGTCTTCCTTATCAGAGCAATTTGACCATCTTTAAGAACCTCCTTCGGATTTTTACATCATTTAAGTGGGATCACTAAGCACTAATTGATTAGGTCCTTTATGCTGGAAGCCAATAACTCCAAGTTAATCAGATTTTATAGCAGCAAAGACGTAGGATTGGGCTTTTTAAAGGTCCCGATAGATTAACGAAGGAAAGGAAAAACTATATGCGTAATATGAAAAACCTACCTTTGATTTCCAATATAAACAGATTAACGCAATGGGAGCAATAAAGCTTCCGAAGCTGCTAGTGTACCAATAATGTTCTAGTGTTTTTACTCAAAATTTGTAATGTGGCTCTACATTGCGAAGGGTAAAAAAGGCGTTGTTGTACTTATGACAATCTCATTTATTGTGCCCCGCGGCTTTCTTGCCTGGTGCAGTTCCATATTGCACTTGCTGTACTGATCCGAACTAAAAAAGGGTGACCATGCGCTCGTCATGAAACCCTCGAAATTAGGGAATAGTTAGGAGATTTTATTCGGAATTTTATCAAATATCTCCAAAGTCAGGGGAACTGAGGAACTAATATAAAATTTTTGTTGCGTTTAATGAAATTTTTTGCTTTCAATAACTGCTTTGTTTGATACATTTATCGCTTTTTATGAAGGTTTGCTTTGAAAAAAATATTTTTGATTAAGTTTTGGCATTTAATGAAATGAGAAAATGAATACGAATTGGTATTTTCTGCAGTACCGTTCATTAAAGACTTGCCTAGTCTGAGCTCATCCCTCATCCATTCGTCCTCGTCCGTTCATCCTATCATTCCAGGACGGATGAGCGCTTATTTGGATGAATATGGCGTAGATCGTCCAATCTGTCACTCATCCATTCATCCATACAAATTTGGATAAATTGATGAATGGATGAGTAACCTTTGATAAAACTAATCTTAACACCTCAGTGTTCAGCTTAAAGTTTGCTGAAGGATTTCGTTAATACGCTAAATAAAACAAGCATTAGCGATGCGTTGCTCGAAGGAATTACAATATCACTCATACAATCACCCATTCGTCCATTTATCCGATTTTGGATGAGGGCAGCATGGATTGATGGCGTTGTGGATGAATGGAAGAATGGGCGAGCTCATCCCTCGTCCATTCATCCAAGGGGTTGGCAAGTTTTTAATGAACGGTGCAGTATGATGTAAGGGAATTTCTTCAAATAAGAATCGTGGTTATCCTGAGAAAATCAGACAAATTTGCAGCTACCCTGTGGTATACCATGTAACAATGGTATGTCAAATGCTATTAATACACAAAAGTCGAGGCAAAGAATAAACGTCTTTTTGAGTCTTGACGCATCTCTTCTAAGAACGGTGACTCTTTTAATGTTAATATGACTTTAGAGGTTACTTATAAATTACATTGGCCAAGATGGCATTGACTATTCATTAGCAGCATCAGTTTTCAGGAGCGTGGCAATATATCATTTGTAGGATAATTAGCATGACGCTTTGATCCGCTGAAGCTTTTTATCATATTTTGAAACTCATTAATCGTAGTTATTTAACGGAGTAGCCTGTTTTTATACATCTTCTTTAACATTCGTTTTATTCATCAGCTTCATTGTCCCATGTGGTGATTACTGGAAATATACCTTGGTTTATCATGACTATAGATTTAAATCACGGTAATTGGCAATAGGCTACCATTTACAAATGTTTTTGAACGTGATCTGACTTAAGCTGGTTAGACGATAAACGTTTGGGATTAGAAAGCAAAGAGGTAAATATGTCACTTGACGTTGATGGATACTGATACATGTGATAACGCCGAGTAATAATATTCTAATGATACTGGAACAAACCAGTATGGGGGCAGAAAAGATGACTTTGGGGAGTGTTTGTTGTAAGGTACCACTGTGACAAGAGTGTTTAATGCTACAACTAGTACATGTAGCAGTGTCAGGTTAAATACATATTATGCATAATCATACACCGGTAAGACATGATGTCTTAAATTCGGTTTCTGATGGCATTTAGGTGAAATATCATTTTCTATCCCTTATGCCTGATAGATCATCATCTTTAAGATTGCTGTAAACAATCTCATTTGAGAGTACCCTAAAGGGTACCATGAAATGGGAATTTCTTGTTAAATACTGAATATTCTTTGCTTTCACCTCTTTTGATAGTAGGAGTACTACTTGTTCAAGTAAGTCAAGACAAGCTGTATTTATTGAATTTCCATTTCTTGCCAGAGGGTATTTCAAAACATACATAAGATAAGTCCTTATTTACATGTCGTAGTAGTACAAGGTAACCTATATGAACAGGCTTCCGAATAGAAATATATATAGTTACGATATCGTCCCGTCTTTCCTATTGAAACCTTATGGTCACTGTCGTGGCATAGGATTTGGGGTTGTTAATGAAATTCACCGTACTTTTGGAAACGAGGTAAATAAGATCTGCTGACCCATCTGGATTTTGCTGTGAAAACGTTTTATTGTCCATTTAGTTATTTTGATAGCTTCAGTTGAAACAAACGTTTGGGAAAAAAGGAGTCTTTACTGGGAACGTTAATCTCCTTTGTAAAGTATAAACGTTTTAAGTTGTGCTGACATAAGTGTTAAGCAGCTTATATATTTAGTATAATATCCGATGGGACGCATTTTAAATTTTTCTTCGAAATCACTACTTTATAAAATATTTGCCAATTTCCCTGTTCGTTAGCTGTGGACATAAGGTAATTCCTTAATTTATTTGTATTTTACATCATCATAAGCCGTCACATAACAAGTTGACTTCATTCCTGAATGAAGTTTATTTCCAATTAAAATTCAGAATTCGTACACACAGCAAATAAGAAAATGCAATACGAAATACAAATCTTAAATTGCGGGATCCGGCAAAGCCTAAAAGGCCACTAAACGCAAACCCTCCTCTCTAAAAAATACATAATAAGAATACAATGATTCAGAGTAATAAATTTCATAATGGTTATTTCAGATTATAAATTTCCTAAAAGAAAAGGGTGTTAGCACTCAAATACGTTTTGTAATTGATACCAGATACAATGCTTGTAAATATTGAATTGATTAGTGTCAGTATTGAATGTACATATAGCCTATAATTTATCTTGTAAATGATCAATAACTTCTGATAATAAAATTAAGAGTAAGAGGATAACCAATCCAATAAAAATGAATTCATGTCAAGTTTCATAAATTATTCCTTATAGAGAAATTTTCTAAATTACAATTCAATTCAAAAAGAAAATTGTTTTTGATGTGTTGCGTGTCTGGATTTATTAGTAAAGTTGCATTTACCTGTTATGTATATTTTTAGCTTTCGTCACTCATTAATAAGGCAATGCTTTCCATATGAGACGTAATTCTCTTACCTTGATGAAATTATGTTAAGTTTTCCCAGGGCAAGAAACCAATTCTATTTTGTAGGCCTAAACCTATTGTTATTTTTTTCGTGGAAGATATAAATTCTTACCAGGAATAGATGTTGAAAATTCAGGCTGTGTTTATGTTAGCAATTGCTACCAATCCGCTTTCATTGGCCCTGTGGTCTATCTAGTGCTCCTCCAGAGGTGTTCCTATTAGTTGGTGGAAGCCCTTGGAGGACCCCCAACATCCCTTGACTGAGATAAGAGTCGGGGAAGTTGAAAACTAAATGGCGCCGTCGCTCCGAAGTCAACTGTTCACTTGAATTTATCAAGTTACCTAATTCAAAACCTACTGGAGTTAGAGTTAGAGAAAGAATTTGTATTACATTATTCCTGATCTGTTCTTTTCTTTTGGGAAAAAGAAGAAGAGCTCAGTTGTGTTGTGTGTCCAACGCACTTCTTTAGTATCTAGTATCTGCTAGTGCATGTGTGTGTACAAATATATATTTTTTGTGTCGCTTTTCAACTCGACAGGTTGGATGGCAAGGTAATGTATATTTTAGATAGGCGGCACACATCCTGTTACCAATGATCTTGCTAATCCTCGATTAGAGAAGTAAAGGATTTATACCCTTGGGTATTCCTGAATCAATGTGTCTAATTTCTGATTCTCTCTGTAAGATCTAGAATTTTTCTATCCACTTGTTTCAGTTTCAGTTTCTTAGTTCTTAGTTAAATGTTTGCTGTGGCTCTTGATGAAATGGTGCTTAGAGGCAAATGTCAGATTCATGCGTTGAAACATTAGCACTTGCAGGAAATGTCCAGTTAAACCTCGGTCAAATATTCATACTGTCATATCGCCCAGGAAGATCGACCTAGTTTTCTGGACTGAGAATTCAGCACCAATCATAATGCGTGATGGGGAGTACCCTTTGATGTAGGACCAATCAGCTGCTCGCTTACTTAGAGATCTATTTAAAATCGTGATTTGATCTTTGAATCCATTGGGTCATGCAGGTGTCGATTTTCTACAGCGTACTTCCTATAATCTGATAATGATCTATTCTTTAAAAATAGCATCGGAGTTTACTTGACACATAACCAGGTTGGAAACAAGCTATTACGTAGGTTTTACCTAGATGGGAAATGTCCATCTTACTAGGTTGCTCACTTTACGGGTATCGAGAATTCTTGTGTACAAACAAACCATTGCTTGAGCATAAAATCTATCATGCTGTGATAAAACGAGTCCACACAGCTGGGATGCTGGAATCAAGTGATTCATGCTTGATTCTATATGAAATTTAAACTTAATCGCTTTCTTAAATAGCATGGATAATTATTTACAGCCAAAATCTCCGGTGTAATTGATAATATGTAATCATCCTGGCAGGCCAGAACGGAAACCGTGTCACACTTCGCTGTCCTTCCAAGTTCCAATTGTGGTGACAGTTCAAACATAAAACTTTTCATCAACCTTAAAACCAGGAATTATATTTATAACGACTTGCTTCGTGGCTTCTTATATCACCCTAAAAATTTCAATTGGATGAATTGGTAACTGATGATGTAATGATACACTGGATAATGTGATTGGCCAATGAAATTTAGGAGTCAGCCAAGTCCAGGAGTATTTTATTAGAGCACTTATACTATATGTTAATCCTATTCTAGGGAGAGATTGTCGAAAATTATACACCGAAAACACCAATACATATTGGTGTCTGAGGTGTATAATTTTCAAAAATCTTTCTCTAGAATAGGATTAACTATATTATACAGACTTTTAATCAGCTTTTTTATTTAAAAAAATGAAATAAAAACTTCATATACACTTCGCGTAATAGCATCTAGCGACCATGAAAGTGTGTCGAGAATTATACCGACTTCATGAACTAATCATATTGCACGATTTCTGTCACGTGATTCGTAAGTCTGTATAATTATATTTATCTTCTAATTGGTTAATATTTCTCATAAGTTATCAGGTAATACATTTAGGTCACAAAAGAAGAATTCCCATATGTTTATATCAGAAAAGGTTGACAAGAATGAGGACGAAGAGGATACAAGGAATTTTAAAGTAATCCCGTTAATTCCCGTCGCTTGCTTTTTCTCAATAGGTTATTTATTATCTTATCATCTTCTGCAGACTGGAAATACTGTCACGTGAAGCAAATCAGATGAAAATGATGATGACCTATATACCTTGATGGATGGTAGATTGCTCTTGATAACTCTTTCTGTATAAAGAGGATTTGTGCATCCAAAGGCAATCGTCAACATTTTGGTATATTTCTTTTTATTTGTAGAATTAACTAATAAATGATCATTATCATTTTGATCGTTTTTGGTGATTCATCCCATTTGCAGAATAGTAGATTTTAAAGTGCTAAGAATGTTAACAGTTCATACATGGCATCATGGTTTAATAAGTTTATAGCCTGCAAAACTCTATTCAATTAAGGATCAATTGGATCATTTAATTATTTTCTTAAGTTTACACCCTTGATATTTTCCAATTTAGATTTTCCAAACATAGTCAATATATTATATTTTCAAAAGCGGTGATTATGTCAGCTTCAGGTTAAGTTAAAACCTGTCAAAGAATGATAAGGCTTGAATGCAGATTTAAAAAGCCAGAGTCAAAAAGTCAAAGTCATCATCTTTTTTTCATAATATGAAACTCTGCCAACTCTTTGGTGGTGGATTTTATTCAAATGAATGGAGCTGCTTTTCGACAAGACCTATTAGATAAGATTGAAATAAACTGAAAAATTTCCCTGTTGGCTTTTATTTTTGAAAAATGATTTAGTATGAGATCCATTTTCGTTAAACAATTTTTGTCATAATTTATTAAGTTTAATCATTTATTAAAATTATTAATAATTTAGTTAATTTTCAGCGAATATGAAGATATTACATACTTACATCATACATTTTGGACTAGAGCTTATTATAGATATATGACATATTTTGCACAAAAACATACATACCCATGATACCGGTATTTTTATTCCACTCTACTTTATTTTCTTTGAATAAATATTGATCAAAAACACCCTTTTATAAGCATTGCCTGTAGCAAGTCTTGGCACCTTTGACAATACATTAAACAACAACAAATATGATCAAATATTCTCTAGCATTCTTATTCATCACAATCGAGTAGTATTTTGGATTTTTTTAAATAATTTCTAGTGTGATGAGAGATTCAACATCATTTTGACATCGAAACTTTATCTTTTGATAATAAATATTGATATTCTTAGCTAGGAGCGAGTCTAAAATACCCTAAAACACTCAAACGCATTAAAAATCTGATGTGAAGAACATTTCATTCACGAGCTGCTTTCCGATTATTTGTATAATGCATGGTGATACTTCCTTTACACTAGTAGAAACTTGATGGTTTTCAAGATCCGAACCAATTCCATCGTTTCCTTGACTTATACATGTATATGAGGCCTAATTAATTATTATTCGAACGTCTTGATAATAACAAAGCTTAAGCATCTAGATAAACCCGGAATAAACCTAGCTAATAGTTTTTCTACTACGACCTAGGCTCATCGCGTATCCAGCCCTGGTTATGTGCCAAGTAAACATATTTCTAAGAATGACCAATAATAGATCATTATCAGATTATAGAATTATACGAAGTCTGCTGTGTAAAATAACACCTGCATGACCCAATGGATTCAAAGATCAATACACAATTTTAAGTAGATGTCTCAGTAAGCGCGCTGCTGATTATATCAAGCATTGGTGCCGAATTCTCGGCTTATTGCTCTATCAGTTGCATAAAGCGAACGATCCTTGATCGCATACTAATACATCGACTAAAGAAGCTGTATTAGTATTGGTTTAAGGAG
>JAXIUW010218730.1:0-10683 GCA_035591015.1 Cephalothrix simula
TTCCTACGCTCAACGGGTTATTAGAATACTGATACCACTTGTACCGATCGTTCAAAATAGTCAGGCAACCTAAAACGCACTCGTTCTGTACATGCTGGGTAAACATCTGTTCAAATTCCTTGTAGCTAAGCCGTAACTTCGTCCGATCGCTTACCAACCAGCCGTGTTGCTGTTCGTGTCCCTTAAACCATTCGTTCATGCGGTTTATAGCAGTTTTCATGCTCGCAACCGAAAGAAACCCCTTCGTATCGCTGAACAGTATGTGTTTCGACCAGTTGGCAAATCCTTGGCATGCTTCAGTGCATATGAAATAGGCCTCGAAGAAACGGTCTTCGTTCAGCAAGGTTTGGATGTAATTTACATCGACGTCCTTATTGTAAATCGCATTTCCTTCCCGTATAAACTCTGCTACCATAATACGAACCGCCAGGATAAAACGCGAGGTGTCCATCCTTCAAGGGTGTCCGCGGCTTAAATGTGTCCGATGTTAAACTGGCGCTAATGTTTTATTTTTAACCAATTGCTAGCATTTAAAAGGAAAGTTTTAGCATTTGCACGATGACAATCGCAATGTATACGAGTTAGACAGTGTTTCTCTCAACCCGAGAATCATGTATCGCCTTGTTAACGAATGTGTGGAAATTTAGTCATGTAAAATGATTTCCACAAACGTATGTAATCGTATTCGCAAACAAAGAACCAGACTATAATAAATTCAGTATTGATAGATGGTATGAAAATTTTATTGCTGTCGATGATAATGAATTTTAATAAAATAATTTACTCATACTTTGGCAATGAAAATGTATCGGACACTGCTAATCTTACGAAGTTTGTACACTGTTTCATTGAAATAGCATTAGTCGATACTCACAGCACCATCTGTGATCTACCGGTGGCGGAAATCGGAACTAAATTACTGTAGCAGCCATTTTGTTTTTTTGGCAGTCAGGGACCACACCCCTTGGCCAAAATCGAAGAAGGAGGCCTCCGTTCAACAAAAGGACCTCAATTCGTGATCAGTCACACCCGAATTTATTTAGGCGGTTTGACCTTTTTCACCTATACACTTTGAACCCACCCCTATGGAAATATAATGAGTAAAATTATATATTCCATAATGAAATGTAAAACCTCTAATACATTTGTATAGGAAATGGCCGCCGTTTTGTCGAAATTTGCTACTGGTAGTGCAATCAGTTATGACGTATGATTGCACTACCAGTAGCGAACTACTAGCGCCACTCTGGTGGTTTAATTTGGAACTACTCATACAAAACTTCTGGGAGACAACTAATGCTCATTTGGGCTTGTAAAAAATCCGTATAATGGCAAGACGCATGTTTATCGTTAGCTGCATTCTATTAGCCTTTTGTTTGACTCCGTGCTGGACATTTTGTCCAACTTTCATAAAAAAAACTGTAACCAAATTAACATTGCTTTGACAAATAGTTAATTAGTATCTAAGAGTACATTTTTTAATTTGATGAACAAAAGAACACAGTGTAGTGATAGTAATTTTCAATCATATAATAAAAATAACAATAAAAATAATTATATACATTAATTTTAAAGAAATAATTAAGGTATATATATATATATATATATGTTTTTAAAAACAAGTTTTCATTGCATCATATGAGACAGTTTTTGTTGAGGTAAATAAAATCACATCTAAAAATGGTATTTCTCCAAAAAATAAAAGAGACATAAGTTTTTCAAAAATATCATAGAGCTATCTTGGAAAAGTTTCCTCCGTTTCGCATTGATGCCAACAGTTCTTAGCTACAGACTGGATAGCATTTCATGAATTCACTTTAAGTATAAAAAAGACTAAAATTGCATAACAAACAAAAGAGCTTATCTAAAAAGAAAAGCAGTGACAGTTTGTGGTATTTAAGATTGGGTTTTGTCAAGTATCTTAACATATTTGGGATAAAATTTTCTTTTTTATTATCTATTTTTCGAATTACAAGATTTTTGTCAAAATGACATTCTAAAGGATAAACAAAAAACACGTAATGTTCCAATTCATTGACTTTTAGTATATAAAAAAAAATTGCACAAATACTAAAGAGTTTATTTTTAACGAAAAGCTGTGAAACTTTGTGGTATTCAAGATTAGTTAAGATAACAAATTGCTCCATGAAAATCTTAAAGTGAATCCCTGAACTTTCGTTTCCTTTGATTATTTTCAATTACTGTTGGCCTGTTCAGATCTTCATCCAAAAGTTCCTCACCAGTCATTACTTTGTAAACCAAAGAGCTAACACGAGCCATATTTGCGTCTGCATTGCCAACATCATAAACCTGGGATTGCATTCTCTGACTGTGCTTCATCAGGCTGGCTAAATCTTTCTCATTTTCTGCCCCTAGATTTAGTTGGAGAATTATGGAAACAATTGACTTGCGCATTAATGTGCAACTGGCACGCATATCAGATTCGATTACTGATGCAAATTCGTAGGTTATGATATTTGCTACTTCGGACTGATTTATAGAACGTCCATTCCATGTAAGGAATACATCATCATTATCACAAATTCCATTTCTTCTAACAATTTCAGGGCGAATTTTGTCAACATATTTAACTAAACGCGAAAAATTGTCCTTTGATAAATTTAACGTTGCGGGCCCATACCGTTCTGCTGTCTTGTGTCTTTTAACTTTCATCACATGGTTGCTATTTTGTTGAATATTATTCTTGGCAGTATTAACATCTTTGCAAGTTATATTAATAACAGGACCGGCCCTTGTGGCATTACATAGAACAATAATCATGACCAAATAATTCCGTATCAATGCATGTGATGTCATGTTAATTTTAATTTTACATGTTACTGCAGAATCAAGAATATGAATAGCATTCTCAGATCTTTTACCCTCCATATATAATTTAACATGCTTCACTGTGATCACGTTTTTGCTATGTTCCACTTTTTTTTCATGGCTACGAACTGCTATCAATTTATTTAAGCTAGATATCCAGTTATTAACATGAGAGCAAACAACACTTTCCACTTCTTTTGACACATACACTTTTTTTTTCATTGTTGCCCATGACAGAAATTTCTTTAAGTCCAATAGGTAATTCTTAACAGTACTCGCTTGTTTGTCTTTTAACATATTTGGGATCCAATCTTGCTCGATTTTATCCATTTTTTCAATTATAAGATTTTCGCCAAATTTACATTCAATTTCATGTAATAGCACAATAACATGTTGAACTATTTGATTAGTACATGTTTTTGATTTCATACCACCTCCAAAAGACATTAGCCATTTCTGAAAGTTTTCGATTTCACTCTTTATGTCCTGAGAAAAATGCTGGTAGCCACATGAATCACTTATATCTTCAACATCCTCTTCATCAGAACATTCATCTTCATTATATAAATAGACATCCATGTCATTTCCTTCTTCACCAAAATTATCTTCTTTATTTAAGTCAATTATAGAAATTTTTTCATCAAATTTTTCTTGAAAATTTGAAGAGGTAAGACACAATTTTTTGACTTTCTGCAGATAAAAATTAAACTCCTTTTGATTTTTTCTAAGTTCTTGATGTGTTCCTGCATTTTTTAAGTGTTTGTCAGGACGCTTAACGATAGCATTACACTCTGGTACAGGGCATAGATATTTTATTTCTTCTTCCTGCTGAAAATATAAATAGAAATATGTGACCTTTCAAGTTAAAATTACCAAAATTTATGGTGAAATATTTAAATTAATGATGTCATCACTTTTTGAGTATGTCACCTATTCGTGAAATCAATAATTTTGCTAATCCTGGTTAATAAAAGAACATGCAGTATTGATTACTGTTCATTACTAATTTTTCTTTATATACTTTGCATTTAAAAATGATATAATTATCATATTTTAGAACAGGAGGACCAGGTTGAAAGATCACATATTTCTATATACATTTTCAGAAGTAAAAAATAAAACAGTGGAGCAAAATTATTATGAATATTAATTTGAAAAAAAGAAAAATGATGGATATTTATTAAATAAGAACTCTGTTTTAGTCTTAAGTTTAAGATGTGGTATGGAGAAAATTCACTTAAGAAACTAAATGAAATCTAAGATTAAGTAACACTCATTTGTCTTAACGGAATATAATTTTAAACTCTAAATATGTACACAAAAGAAATTCCCTGCATAAATGACTATTCAATTCTTCGAAGCATATCATAAATATCTTTCAAAGCATTAGAAGAATCAATATTTCCCAGATAATTTTCAGTTTCTCTTAATAGAGGACGATTTTCTGACACAAATTCACGCACCAAGGCCATTTTTATTTTTTTTGAATCAATTTGTTCTTGAAAAACATTTTTTAGTTCGTTTCGGACATTCTCCGGCCATCTTTCTCTTCTGTTTCTTTTTTTCTTTATTCTTATTAATTTGTTGGTGTTAGAATCATCAGTTACCAATTTTGGTCTTTTTGAAGAACTGTAGTCAACATCGCCTGAGTGTGAAAATTTTCTTTTTTCGCGTTCCTCGCAGTCAACTTCCATTTTTTCAAATTCAAAATCACTTCCATCATTAGTCGAGTTGTCATCACCTGTAAATTCATTTTCAATAATACAGTACAGTAATCTATACTGTACACATGTACAACTGTACATTGGTGTAAGATGTACATCGATATAAAGTTAAAAAAGAGCAGTGATGTGATCCTATTGGGCATGAGGTCATGAATTAATGTTATTATGTTTAAAAGCGAGGCCAATCGGTTGATGGGGTGTACATTTTATATTGATGTACACCTTATTTCAATATACATGTGGACAATTGTATATTACTGTACTTTACCATTTTCATTAGATAAACTTTTCTCTTCATCAACATTGTCATCATCATCATTATCTATTTTTTGTGTTGAACAATCACGAGCACAGTCATCAACATCATTACCATCATGGATGCAATTTTTATCATTCACATTTTTCATTTCAATATCCTCATCACCAATGGGAATAATTTTGGGTACACAAACTTCATCATTTACAGCTAACAATTTGTCATTTTCATCATCCGCAGAACTTTTGTTGATTACACGAACAATATAATCTTCCTGTGTTGATAGAAATCGTTGTATTTGCTGTGTTGTTAGATTGCTGTGTCTTTTTATTTTTAAGTGCATATCCAAACGCTTTACAAATGACTTGCAGTTCTGCACAGGGCATTGATATTGTTTAATCACTGATGTAACTGGTGGGGCTGCTTGAATATGGTCTTCTATTTGGAGTGCCTAAAATAATTTATCTTCTAGTCAACATTGCCCCTTGTTTATATGTGTATATTTTATGGTAATCACCTAAAAGCTTACTTTCTGTCCAAATTAAGCAAGATAAGTTTTTTGAACGTCCGTATCAAATGTGATTAAGCGCAATAGGATTTGCGATTTTTAGATCACTTTCCCACAGCATATTTTTTGAATATTTTCTTCGTTAAAATTAATATGTTACAATTGTTAAGAAATATATATTCCTAGAATATGTTCCTTATCATAGTACAGATTAAAATATTTTTATTCAACACATCCCTTAGGAATTAAAAATTTACGTCATTTTCATTGAATTAAAAAAGGCTTATTTAAAAATCTGGAGTACAGTATGATAAAATAGTTAAGTTCTACAGACACAGAAGATGATTTTTTTCATTCTATTAGCACCCTTTTTGTGATTAGGTGAAAAATGTGATCTTTCAAGTTATAAAATCGACATGTTTGGACGCTTAGAATTGTGACAACAGGTCAAATTTGGATGTTGATTTTCCAGAAAGAACTCAAATAAATTGAACTTATCAAAGTTGGTCTATATTGTATACACCTTGATCAAAATTATTGGTTCCAGGAAATCGGTGACGAAAGCAAAACGTGGTGACGCCATCAATTTAAATGACGTTTCAGTAAAAATCAGGACGTCCGAACCTGTCGATTTTAACTTGAAAGGCCACATATAGGATGTTAGAGGGATTTCTTGTGACAAAAATGATCAAAAACAGGTAGGAAATTGATTTTTTGATATCATCAAAATATATCAAAAGCAAATAAAGTTTTTCAAAAAGGGTGCTAGTAATATGTTAGTTACAGTACATCCAGGTAACATTGATCGTCCCTTGCAAGGGATATTAGAAGCTCCCTTACAAATTTAGAACGTCCTTTACGTCCCTTCTCTTATTGTGACCTAATTTTGGGCATATTGTGAATGGTATCATATATTTTGATGTATACGAATATTTTTTATCATTTTGCATGAGATGACCATCATAATACGATCTGGAACGAGGATTTCACACAAGGGACGTTCTAATTTGGACTTCCCTTAAGGGAGCTTCTAAATTAGAATGCCCCTTGTGTCAAACATAGCATGGTGCTCATCTCATGCAAAATGATAAAAAATATTCGTATACATCAAAATATATGATACCATTCACAATATGGTCCAAAATTAGGTCAAAAAAGAGAAAGGACTTTCTATTTAGAACGTCCTTTGCTTCTAATGTCCCTTGCAAGTGATGATCGATGTTACCTGGGTGTGATGCAGGTTAATTATCTATAATATTTTATCATGAAATTTAACTTTTATCAATTAAACAAAAAACTCAAAAAGGGCCAAAGGTTTAAATCAAACTTGGCCTTTGTTTGGATCAAAATATCAATAAAGGATAACTTTTTTCAAAAATAGTCTATCATTACAATTTTAACATATTAAAAAGTGGCTTTCAAAATATGCGTTATAATATCATATTGATTCATTGAATTTATTGGAAATCCCCAATTAATTTTGATAACAGTTTTGGTACTAAAATTTTCTGCTATCAAAAAAATGGCATTAGTTATCACTGGAGAGACAGGAAATATATTTAAAAAAAATGCAAATTCACCTTTTTTATCTCAGGGACAGTTGAATTCAATATTCAAATGGTCACATATAAAACGCATTGTATTTGAAAATTGATAGCAAAAGGTTTGAGAGCGAACAAAATTATTTACATTACATTATATGTGCTTTACCTTTATCTGGTTTCCCAATAATTTAGCACTTTCCTGCGTTAGTCTGTGGTAGTCTATTAAGTGTCTCTGGTAGTTGGATGTAACACTTCTTCTGCATAAATTGCACAGACTTTTATCATCGTCCATTTTTCTGGAAATAAATTAATCTTTTTTATTAAAGGTATCAGACAGTCGCAAGCAGTTAGACGGGTTCCTAGAGAAGTCTCAATGAGATAAGATCAAGAACAATATTTTAATTTGGAATACTAGAAATAATGTGACATGACAAATGGGTATTTAAGGTACATGCAAAATTTGGGTGGTTTTTGCTGGTTTTAGGTGGTTTTGGCTGGTTATTGGTAGTTTTGACTGGTTTTTAGTGGTTTTGGGTAGTTTCATGTTTTAGTAACTACGCAAACTTACTTTAACAGCACACCAATTGAGACATAAAAATGACCAAAAATAATAATTTCTATGAAAGTTTCTTTGGTTATATTATAAAGCTCAAACCATCATCAGAACACATATTTCGGTAATGCGTCAGGGTAATGGAGATGGTAAGGGTAACCCTATTTGTGAGGGGGGAGGCCTCCGAGGCCCCCAACTAAAGTTTTTCAAACATATCTAAAAACGGCTTATTGTAGGAAGTTGAAATATTAAGAATTCTCAAATGAGACCATTGCGCAAATCCGCCAAAAATTGTTTTTTTTCAAAAATTTAGAAATTGTATAATTTTTGTAACAAATGTGCCGCAGGGCGGTACCTAGTGGCGTAAAATGTTGATTTTTCGGATTTTGCAAGTTATAATTCGGCAAATTTCGGCATTTTAGTCAGTACCTTATTTGGGTGGTTTTGGCTGGTTATTGGACTTATTGGTAGTTTTGGCTGATTTTTGGTGGTATTGGCTGGTTTTTAGTGGTTTTGGGTGGTTTTGGCTGGTTTCATGTTTTAGTAAATACGCAAATATGGTGCCAGTAAAAAACTTACCTTACTTTAACAGCACACCATAAATATAATGCCCAATATCAGCAATGTCATAAAAACAAACACCTGAAAATGAAAAAAAGCAAATTAAGATTTTAAAAAATATAATTGAGACATAAAAATGACAAAAAATAATAATTTCTATGAATGTTTTTTTGGTTATATTATTATTATAATAATAATGGAGATGGTAAGGGTAACCCTATTTTTGAGGGGGAGGGCCTCCGAGGGCCCCATCTAAAGTTTTTTGCAAGTTACGCCAAAATGACCCTAAAATGGCGCTAGAATGGCCCAAAATGACGCCAGAGTTAAAATCGGCGTAAGATCTGTCAGTATATCTTATTGAATGAAAGAAGGGTTACCCTGGCGTCATTGGGCTCAAAATATTTTGAAAATTTCTTTTTTTGAAAAAAATGTTTGGGGGGCCCTTTATGGCCCGGCATCATATTTGGGTATCATATTGTTGCCAACATATGTTGCAACTCATTTATGCACTAAAAACATATTTTAGGCCAAAGCCCCATGAAATAGGCCCAATTGTCAAAAATTTAGTTTTTAGGCCATTTTTTGGTGAAAGGGGCCCCTGGCGACGGCGCAAAAAGACCTAGGTAATTTTTTTCCCAATGGATTCATCATTAGTCAATACCTATGTGTATAAAATTTCAGCTCTATACCATATGTGATGCTGAGATACTTGATGGGGGGCCCAAAGGTCCCCCTCTTGAAGTACCACACACAGCAAAATTAAACAGAAAGAGTACAATATTTTTGAAGAGGTGCGTACAAAACTTATAAAAAATGGCAAAGATGTAATCAATCACATTGTTTAAACTGCCAGAACAGAATATACATAAGATAAGGAAACTGTACACATTTGAAATAATTATTATATGTAAGAGAAAAAGGCACTAGCTAATTTTAAAAGTATTCGTTCAAAATAAGCCAAATTTTGGCTTTTGGAGATTTAAAAAATGTGAAATTTTGTTCTACTCGATCTATTGATTTGAGAGAATTAAATCAGAAATACACCATCCTGATTTCTGCATTTTGCAGAAATCAAATATAAAATTTTCCATACACCAGTCCAATTTCTGCAGAGCAGAAATTTGAAATTGATGATTAAAAGTGAAAAAAAATATGTTGATGTCAAGTAAAAAGAAAATGTTTTATCTATTCTTAGCAAAATAGTAAAATGAAATAATTTTCTTACCTTTTTTGCAATATAAAACTTGTCCAAAATGTGAATAAAATAGCGTGTAACACACTGCCTTGCTGTCCCATGTATACTAATATCTAGATAAAATGATGGTGTTTATATACACCTGTATGTTGTTCATGCATAGTGTTTCACGCTACTACGCTACTTAATTTATGATTCACTGAATACATATTCACTTTATAACTCACTGAGCATTTTATAATAATTTGCAATGTTAATTATGTGAATTCATTTGACAATCAAAGCGTGAACATTGTCGATTAATATGCTGCGTGAAATGTGGTAAATCATACGCAAAAGACCACAGAAAATTTCAGTGATACATGACATTCTTTCTTAAGTTTCAAATTAACATGTAATATCGTTATTTTTTCGTGAATTCCGTTATTTGTGGTGCAAAAATTAGCGTGAATTTTATGTTGTAATTTCAAAAATGCATTAAAATACTGTACGCTATATCTAATTTACGGCGTTTCATTTGTAGCGTGTAGTCTGGAATATGGCGTCGATCCTATTTCAAGCTCCGAATCCTATCATCCAAAAAATATATTCCATCCTCGGAATCGAACATCAAACCTTTGGTTTAAAGGACATACACCTTACCAACGCGCCATGGAGACACCGTGACAGACTAAGTGAAACAAATTATATTCAATTCAAAAGCATTTATTAGTACACATGGAATCACTAAAACATAGAAAGTGTAGCGTAGAAAATGTCATATATTTTATCGTATCATTTCTAGCATCTTATATGGCAAAACCCTAGCGTGCATTATGTCATATCGTGCATCATTATATATATCCTGCATCATATTATAACCATCCTATCATTTCAATGAAAAAAATATATTCCATCCTCGGAATCGAACATCAAACCTTTGGTTTAAAGGACATACACCTTACCAACGCGCCATGGAGACACCGTGACAGACTAAGTGAAACAAATTATATTCAATTCAAAAGCATTTATTAGTACACATGGAATCACTAAAACATAGAAAGTGTAGCGTAGAAAATGTCATATATTTTATCGTATCATTTCTAGCATCTTATATGGCAAAACCCTAGCGTGCATTATGTCATATCGTGCATCATTATATATATCCTGCATCATATTATAACCATCCTATCATTTCAATGAAAAAAATATATTCCATCCTCGGAATCGAACATCAAACCTTTGGTTTAAAGGACATACGCCTTACCAATGCGCCTGAAGGGGGGGCTCAAAAAAATTGTCAAAAATGTGGTGTGAAATATATAATGACGGGAATTATGACATTTTACTGATGTGAAAATTGCCAAAAAATGTGACGTGAAATATATAATGACGGGAATTATGACATTTTACTGACGTGAAAATTGTCAAAAAATGTGGCGTGAAATATATAATGGCGGGAATTATGACATTTTAAAATATCCCTCAAATATTCGTCGATGGATTTTCCTTTTGCCTAAAGCAGAGAAAGACT
>JAXIUW010218952.1:0-10677 GCA_035591015.1 Cephalothrix simula
TGATGTTAGCTACCCGCCCCCGAAGGGTTTCTCATATTAGGGGTATAGGGACCCCCATTACCTATTTATCACTGGAATGGGCATGCGAAATGGAATTTCATGTCCCTACGCCACCTGGTGGAGGTTGGTGGTTAAAAATGTCCGAAAGAAATGGCCAAAAATCAGGAAATTATTGATTTTTTTAAATTTTTGACAAATAGGAAAATAGGAACCCTACAAACTATATATCCATGGAAAGGGCATCTAAAATGCAGATAAATGGTGGTTTCATGTCCGTACCTCCACCCGGCGAAAAATGGCGGCTAAAATGTTAAGATCGAAAAATTTGATTTTGAGCATTTTTGACCACCTTTCTCCACCAGGTGGCGGTAGGGACATTAAACCATTTTACTTCAATTTGTATGTCCTTTTCAGGGATGTTTAGTTTATGGGGGTTCCAATTTTCATTTTTCCCACAAATCAAAAAAATCAATAATTTGCTGATTTTCGGACATTTTAACCAATACCTTCCACCATGTGGCGCTAGGGCCATGGACCATTTTGCATGCCCTTTCCAGTTATATAAAGAAACCCTTGGGGGTTAGCTCACATTAGCCTATGCCTCGGGCTATGCCATCACTTTGTGAATAATGTTTAAAACCTCTGTTTTTTTTAATGAAAAATTTTATCGATTTAAACGGCTTAACGATGTTGTTGACTGTGAACATTCGAGCATGTGGTAAACCGACAGATGGACCCTTGGCCTTAATATTTTAAGGCCCCTTAAACTGAAAGGACAGCAAATTATTGGATAACTTTTCGACAAAGTGTTTCGTAAATTTTCAGTTATAACATATGTATTTCTTTTTTTCCATATTAATATTTTGCTAACCATGATATGGCAAATTGTTTCAAACCCTAGATCAAATATTAGTAAAATAACTAATAAGTAGGCGCTTGGTATTTCATAATTGGAAATAATTAACCAAATTGCTTTTGGATGTTTAAAAATGTACAGATAGATAGATTGATTCGATATTGACATGAAATTATCTAGATGACTTTGTTTGCATTATCACATCATGGAATATGTGGAAGAATCAGGTATTATTTTGTATCTAGGTTAAGCTTCAATTCACCCATAACAATTATCGTACCATCATGTTTGCCTTGTTATCAAATTTTTATGATTTTTTCCTCAATACTACATGAGTGACTATATCAATCAGATTATTTTTTTACCATTTTTTCATTGTATAGTCAAATACTTGTTCATTCGAGAATGGGCCTTGTTCTCTTCTTATATTGATACAAAGTCTTGGAAGATAATATCGCCTCTTAGTCTTAAGATTTTAAGAACCGCTTTACCAATTTCGGCGTTTTTAGAATACATTGTATTTAAGTTACCACTTTCAGATATCCGGCTCTGTGTTCACTTCCGGTTTTGCAAAGAAACTCAGTTGGGATTTCGGGGGACTTCATCGGAAGATCTTAACTTTCAAACTCCTCAGTACAGCTCTCAGGATCTTTATCCACTATTTAGTCTTATTTTCCTTGGTATTTAGTATCCTCTTCGTCATATGGCTTTTTCGTCGGACACTGGCGACCGGCTTTTATTGTTGTATCTTTCCTTATTTAAATGTGCATGCCAGACACTGAGAGCCGAGGGACACTGCCGACCGTTACCTGGCATTGCTGCTTAAAACAAAAATATATTAGTATGATCAGCTTTATAACTGACTGAAGCGTGTTAAAATTAAAATTGTCTTTTGTTACCCAAGTTTTATCGTAAAGCTGAAATCGTACTATTGACTTCAGTGGTAAATGACAACATGGTGGCAATATGGGTAGTATCAGAGCCCCATAACTGTATGAGGCCTTAAACAAGGCCTATGTGAATGAAACCACTCTCTGTAAATCTATTTTAAGAGCAGAAATTCTTAAACTGATAAACGCCTTCAATATTTAAACGATCTCTGATGCAGTTCCTTGAAATTTCGGTGTACTTCAAAGCCATAGACTCTCGTGTTTATCTCAATCACTGTGCAATTTAAAATAGACAAGGCAGGATATGCTTAAGGGGTGAATTTTAATGTACCTGTAAGGTAAAGTTGAAAGAGAGATAGCGAGCTAACTTTAGATTTTATAACATAGAGTGGTTGCATCTATTATAGTACACAATTGAAAACTCATACAGTTATGGGGCTCTGGTAGTATTCATTCACTTATCTTTAGTATCCTCAATTTTTTTCTTCCTAGTTCTTTCGATAGCAATTCGTTTGTAGGACCATTTTTATGGTAGGAAGTCATATCCCTCGTGAATTAACGCTGATACAAATCATGAGTTACCGGAGAAACAAATCTCCATATTTTGCTAAGTGAATACAAAATTACTTTCGGATATCTTGATTGCACCCAGGGTATCCATATTTCTTTTCCCTGTGCCCTGTGTGGCAAAATCCTTGATCTTTGCTACCGATATTTCCTTGGTGTTTATCTTGATTTATTACGAAGGTCGATTCTCTTCGATCACTTTTATGTTCCTGTATAAGTCTCAGCTGGAATCGGTCCACACTTTCTTCAAGAATTCTTGAATAATGTCCATTATAGCACCAACAGCAATTCATGAGCTTGCGTTAATTATTAATGCATACAAGGAGAAGAGCTGCCGAAGGATTGAGTTACACTCATGTCCAATTAACGGCAAATTTCTTATTCTTATTTGACTGGTATGACTTAGTGTAAGTGTTATATACTAGTATACTGAGTAATCTAAGTCACCAAATCTGACAGTAATGCCGAAATTTTGGTTTAAAGCATTAGGTCAGTCGACAAAAATTATAGTAAACGCTAACGGAATAGAATACAGTAACCGTCGGCAATTTTTGAAAATATATCGGCACGCTATGGCTATTTTTTGAGATCTTGTTCTCTTTTGTACTTCGTGGTCTAATTTTTCGACTGCCTTTTTAAAAGAATAACAATATTTTTCAGTATGGCTTTTAACAGCTTTACATAATAATACTTGACAGAAGCATCATTCATTATAAATGCAGTTCTATAGCTTTTTTTTACTTACAAATAGTAAAAAAAAATCCTTAAAATAGATTTTTTTGGGATTGCCACTCGAACACAAATTCCAATGTTATATTTGACAAATTTCCCCAATTTTGCAGCTAGCTTTCCCAAAATTAGTAAACAATTTTGTTAGCTGTGTCAACATTATTATGCAGACTAAGATAGGTACCCCCCTGATTACCTATTCTTATCAAGTGAATCTTATGAGCCCATTACTAATTACCTGATTGCCTATTGTAATGTTATGTTCCTTAACCCTTTCTAGTTTCGTAATTCCATCAGTGGAACGTGGTCCTTAGTTTCGTAGAACATCATAATTACTTCTATCGATTTTTCCTTCAAATTTGATGCCATAGACCTTGTCATATAACATTATCGCTGACTCTTGAAAGAAAATTAGAACTTGGGGCTGTTGGGGGTAATTATGCGAGATCCTTCCTCTCTTCCTTCCTCAGGAAAGTGACAAATTAATTGCTTCATGTTCTGTATACCATATGAAAAATGCAGCAATTTTCGAATTTATAAATATACATAACCATTACCTGTAAAAGTGCCATTGAGAAACGGACCTTCACGAGTCACAGAGACGAGTGAAATATCAACACCCGTTTTGTAAAGTCTGCCATTAATATGAGTAATTTTGATAAATAAGTATCTATAAGGAAAATATCATTAAAATAATACTTGTAATTTTCAACTTTTTCAGTAATAATATTTCTTAAATTTCTGGTTGTCTATTGTTTATCAAACTTCTTTTTTCCAGTATTAGCGAAAGTTATTTTGCTGTTAAAGGTGCTGCTTTGATACTACCACAATCAGAATGCCGTCGCCGAATCACGAAAGGATCCCATGGAGGTAACAAGTTCTAAAATAAAAATTTAAAAAATCACACCCCTTTCAAACATACATTTAAACTTGTTTGTATAAAATTGAAATAACACTCGTAATTTCACTGACGTTGTAGTAATCTCTGACGTCATACAATTACAATTTTTGCCGGTAGGGGACAACGAAAACTTAATAAAATTTTTGATTCTGTTTTTGACGGCAGTTTTTTTGGTTTATGATTTTTAAACATACCAATATGCCAAATTATATAAATATCAATTTTTTATCGCGGCTTATTTTTTGGCTCGAGGGATTATGGTTTCATATTCGGTATCAAGGGTTATATATTTTGATGGTCGTTAATCGTGCTGTGAAATACCTAGGGGGAAATCATATTTTACAGCTCATATAAAAAATACTGCGTACTTACATGGCAAGGAAATAGTGTATTTTTTGCTTTGTTTGTATTTTTAAAAAAATTCAATCAATACATGTGCTTATTTACCTTATATAACTTTCTAGTAGACAATGTTATAGTAACTACAGTAATTGATGTTTGTATTGTTTTCTACAGTTCAATCTTTTATCAAAATAATTAGTAAATAGAGCTGTACTATTACCATTTAAAAGTATTGAATAACGCTCCATTTTTGGCCTAAACTACTACTTGAAATATGATATTTCAAGTAGTAGTTTATTCTACTTTAGGCCAAAAATGGATCTATTGTTTAGAAATTAGTGATGAGCACTGATTGCCTTCACACAATTCTATTGTACTTGTATTATTATGTTATTTTATTACCATATACTTTTATTAGTTTTTCATTTCACTCGTGTGATTGTCAAATACATAATCTAATGTACTCTTTTGCCAAAAACTATTGTGGAGTATCGTGATCGAGGCCCTAGCCTTGAGCATGACTCATTTTAGGATATACATTGTGTGGGGATAAAGTTATCTCCCCATGCTCAAAACTAGTAGGGCCTACCTCGATCATGGTGTTCCCCAAAACTATAATCCTCCTCGCGAATAGGTCTCACGATTAATATGTAACTTGATTATTCTATTCCATTTCAGGGGATATTCAATATCATCTTCAATCAATGATACATTTATTACGACCCCAGGACACTATCAAATTAGTAAGTGTTATTTTATTGTGACCACATTCTACCACATATCTAACAACAATGTCAATATTGATTAAATTCTGATCGATAATGATTTGTCTGTATAAGATCTATGTTAATCCTGAAATAATCGCTTAGAATAATATTAGCTCAAAATTATGGGATATTTTCTCATATCGTCGACTGAGTTAATGACGTACATCACTTATTTTTGACATAAGCCTAATTAGAAATCACTTTAGCGATCAGAAAAGCTATACATAAGCAAATTTGTGATTTTTGAGTGATGACGTCAACGAGTATTATGGAAAATGTGCTGGTAATGAGCTGGACTGTTTTTTGGAAATTGGGGGATATGAAAAGGTTTTTAAAATGATCGCTTAGAATAAAATGTGGGAAACATAAAAAATAAAAACATGGAAATTAAAAGTGGAAAATGGAATGGTATGAGTAGGCCTAACAGTAACAAGTAAATTGATGGAATACAACATATTCCATCTATGACCAAATGTAATGTCGTTACTTAAAAACCATCTATATTTTGCCATAAATACACGTACGGGGGGGAAGCCAACACCTGCTCCTAATCTAAGTCAGATGTTCGTTCCGGTCGTCAAAGTAAAGAATGTAAATAATGTGAAATAGGTTCTAAAATGTAGAGAGACATGGTGAGGAGATCTTCAGCAGGAACCATTAGAGTTTCCACTTCAGGTGGAAGAGTTTCGGTGTCTTTCCCTCGACTCATACTCTAATAGCGGCGCCCCAGCAAGGCAGCTGATACAAATTTTCAGAAGAAGCTGAAATGTTATTTTGCTCTGGTTCTGATTTTAAGGAATCAAGGAGGCAAATTACGTTGCTATTCATTCATTTGCCATTAACTTGATTTTTCTCTTGACACAAGCCATTTATATATATTGGTATGGGATTTAAGGAGGATTCTTAACTGAGCTAGAGATTTTATCGAACGTGTCCAATTTGTTCCTTTCATAGATAAGAAAATATCTTACTCTTAAAAATCAGTAAAACTACCTTTTACGCAAAATGAAGGATGCCATAGATGACCCAATAGTTATGAAAAGTCCACCCCTCCGTTGTTGTCAGATTGGCGAATTTTCTGGAGCGGCCATGTTTCGTGTGAGCTGCATTATTTGCCGTCTGAACCAGGGGGGCAATCTCAGATGTCAAATGACCAAAAATTAAATGGTGTGTGAGATAAATTGGTGGTGTCCAACAAATTTTGCCCAAAATTTGATCTGACATCAGATAAATTGGGTGGTGTTCTGACGTCAGATAAATTGGGAAAATTTGCCGTAAATTTGTCTGAGGTCAGATAAATTAGGTGGTATCAACAAAAAATTGTCGAAAATTTGTCTGACGTCAGGTAATTTGGGTGGCGTCCGGGTGGCGTCAAGAAATTTCTGTGAAATAAATTTGTCTGACGTCAGATAAATTGGGTAGTATCAAGAAAATTTTGTTGCGTAAAATAAATTTTGGAAAAAGATGTCGCGAAAGCAAAAAATTTAGGGTGGATGTTCTTGGTCGGTGTCATTTTATTTTATCTTACGTGAGGTAAATTGGGTGGTGTCCTGGGCCGAGTGTCAGATAACTTTACCAAATGTCAGATAATTTGGGTGGCGGATGTCGAAACACAATTTTCAACAAAATTGCGCTAGGTGTTTGAAATTGCAAAACGCTGCGTTTCGACTTTGTAAAGCACTAGACGTGTGTAACTTAAAGAGTGCCAAACATTTGAAATCCAAACTTGTTTCCCAATTTCAGTGACGTGTCTGTGTCTAAGGAACGCGCGAGAAGCGAGTCATTTACTAATTGCAACCCGAGCCAAGTGTGTATGAGCTTTATCCTATTTTGAAATATTTGAACATTTGAGATCAGTTGCTTTGGAGAACAGCGGTGTTCGTGAAGCTTACATGCCTTTAAGTACATAAAAATATGATTAAAGGTTATAAACAAGAATTTAAGATCAGTCGGTGAATTCCCATAACATTCTATTTCACACCATACCAAGAAAAATCATCAGGGAAAATTAATGTATAAAAAATTATTTAAAAATTTGATTTAGAATTCGGGCTATTCTATACGTCTAATTCTTCCAATTTAAGACTATATCCTTATTTACAGTCTATTTCCTTATCATAGAATCTTCCTTTTTCAATTTTTTAAGAAAATAATTCTTGTTTTTTTTCAGGCCGTCAAATTAGAAAGCCAATACAAGGAAAACCATACTCGGTATTTAGTCGTTGTGTCTTGTATGGGTCGACAAGATACCGAAGAAAGTATAGTTGTTGGTATAGATATTCATGAAGAAACGACTTTGGGATTAGTCTTCCCTGTATGGGCTGAAACCAGTATTGTTCTTGATGGAGATGGGTAGGGAACCAGTTAGGGGTTTTTTCGATATGCGAACTTTGAACCTCCAACTCCAGAGTTGAAACCCCAAACCGAATGATATTCGTGTTAACAAATATACAAATGTAGCTATCTAGCGAATCATGGAAAATTAAATGCTCCATGTTTCCTTTTCCTGGTAGCTCATGTATTATTGATCATTATCAAGCTATTTGTTCAGTTAACTACAAATGAACTACACATTCGGTTTAAGTCAGCTATCGAGTGGGGGTTTGGATTTGGCAGATTAATGAAACCCTTATATTATTTCCCGAATAAATACAAAAAATCATACGATTACAGCATTGCGCAGTAAAATCGCGCGAAGTGTTTTTACCAGTTTCTTTGACATGACAATTCCGATGAAATTATTTTCAGTCATTTAGAAAATGGATTTCTACAGAAACTTTCTAAGCGCTTTTTTTGATAGGAAAATAGATAAATATTAACTCTTCAAAAATAGGAAATGGGTCGAAATCAATTACCCTTTTGTGGTAATTTTTGGTTTAACAAATAAATGGCGGGCCAAAATATAATATTACGTTGACTTCCTATTTACATATTGTCGAGTCTAGTATGAAAAGCTTCTCAGTTAAGCTATTTGGAAAATATTTGATTTTAGTCCTTTGATATTTGGAAAATATTTGATTTTAGTCCTTTGATATTTAGAAAATATTTGATTTTACTCCTTGAAAAAAGTTAAACTCCTCGCGTCACTTCATGAATTTTAAGTATAATCACATAACACAACCTTGGACTGATCTACAAAGGCTCTAGATATTTCGTACATATTTCATCAAACATATAAAGGCAAACAAAACCCATTGGATTTGTACAATTGCTTCGTCTTAATAGTTGACGTTTTTGTCAATAAAAGCCCTTAATACGTATATCTAAAAACGCCTTTTCTGTGCTACAAGTCCTTAAACCATTTACTTTTATTCTTAATGACACGTAAGGCAATGTGTCTTCTGAGAAATTCTATGCTAAAAGAAGGTGAATTTCGGTCTCATTAATTTTACAATCATCATAAATTTTGGTGTGATTAATGTTCTTTCAAGGAAATATATCGACCAATCGACCAACGAAAATCGTTAAACCAATATAAAACCTTATATTTTTGTAGTTTTAGCATTCGTGCATGTTTCTATCTATTGGTAATACTATTCTATACCTAAACCTAGTGGTTATTGAGCAATGAGCAGTTTTGCGCAAAAAAATCATATTTTCATTAGAGCAATCAAACTGCTTTTTCGAATAGATATTCTTGCCTTTTTCATGCGTATTCATCGTTCTTTTATAATTGGGCTGGAGATAGGAAGGTCTGTTCCGGGCATTTCCGAATCTGCCTACGTCAACAAATCTTTGGGTTTGGCTTCATCCACGAAGATTGCCGTTCGCTTTTTGGCAGCAATCCTGATTCTGACTCTCTGATTGGTTTAATGATTTTACGTAACGTTATTCTTAACTTACAATCATTAATCCGAACTCTCCGCGATCAATCAGTGTGAATTCTTAGTAAAAATGACTTTAAATCGTGTTTAAAATAATCATTTTGATAATATTTTGTTGACTTGTAAACAATACATCCATGTATCTATTTAATAACCCTTTTTTGTCAAAAGAGATAAAAAATTGTTAGGTTGGGAATCGACCCTCCAATGTCTATTACTACCCGCGCACTAACGAGTCCAGTACAGTAAGCCACAGATGCCGCTTGATCATTCAGTGATTTTTATAATACCAGGGTGGCCACTCAACTGGAAAACCTGAACATCAGGGAAAAGTCAAGGAATTTCAATTTAGGCTCTAAAAGTCAGGAAATTCACAAAAAATCATGGAATCTTTACTCTTCCAGGTTTGTGCAATAAAAATTTGTCGCTTTACACATTAAAAAGTCTTTGCAGTTATGAAATTTACGCATAAAATATCTTTTCGGTTATGCTGCTAATGAATATTTCAAATTCATCAGGGAATGTTTTGCCTTTTTCAAGAGTCCTTGAAATTAGGGAAAAGTCCGGGAAAGTGAAAATCATGAAACAATGGCCACCCTGAATACTTTATATAAAATTATACATGAATTTTTTTCATTTATTTACAGGGGACTGATAATATCTTCCAATGGCCAAATATCAGTTTTTAAACCCGTTTCTGTGCAAGCCCTCTGGTAAGTTAAAATAATATTCTGAAAAATAGGGAGTCTCGGAAAAATAAACGATTATTTTTATGAAAAATGAAAGAAGGTCGTTTGAAGGGGTCAAAATAGTTCTTCAAAATCATCAAAAATAAATGACAGCCTTTGCAAACGTCTTTAACCTATGTATTTTCCTCTGGTATGATGGTCAGATATTAAATATTCCTATATATAATACTAATTAAGATTGGAATGTTTTACAAAGATGTATGTTCCAATACGCGTTCATCGCCCTCAATTAGCAGCTTTTTGCTTATATTTATTATTTGTATGCCATTACTTTCTGTCGTCCATTTGCACCAATCAATGCTGCTCAACTAATTGATATTAAGAGTTAAACCACATGACAATTTAATGTCATTATACCAATTAGAAATCTGTTACCCTAATTCATTACCCCCTAAATTCCTAAAAGTGTCTCTCTTTATAACTTCCTAAAATATGATATGAAAACTCCCTGATGGCTTAACAATTTAAGAATTAATGCACTGGTCCGAATATCAAATTATGGTTAAAGGAACCGAATAACGTAACATCATCGGTCGCCTTGGTAACCTATTAAAATAACTTAAGCGTTTGATGTTCAGCTTTTGTCTTTCCGGAATTAAAGGGCTTTTGCCATTTTAACCGTCGCTAGATAATACGTTGAGTGGATTATTTAAGCCCTCTTGACACTCTTGTGCTTTCCCTGTCTATGTGAAGTGTCGGGAATTTCGACTTTAGACTCGTGAAATCAAAGTGATTTACATTACATACACTATTATATAAAAAATGATTGCCATGAATGAGCCTTTTTATTCTGAATTACTGTAAAGTGAGAAATTGTTCGCGGGTACTTATTTTCGCGATTTTTCGGGGTATGCCTTGTCCGCGAAAATTAATCTCCGCGAAAATTTGTATACTTAATCCAACTCTTGAGGTGCATCTTCTATGCTTCTGCATACACAATTCCAAGACTTTTATACCACAAAACCCTCAGCAACCAGTACTTTATCTAATGATCAATTGACCCATTGTAGAGGTTTTTTGACAAATGATGCCTCATCACTGCATTGTTCTCA
>JAXIUW010219174.1:0-18649 GCA_035591015.1 Cephalothrix simula
GTTCAACTTCAATAATTTTGTAGTTATAGGCATAACTCGTCTGACTGACTTCGTAAAAACACACTACTTGTTCAATTAAGCGATGAAATTCTTAAAAATTATTGATTTGTACCGGTCGAATAAGCGAAGTGTCCGATTAAGTGACGTCCGATTAACCGATGTAGTTTGTGTACTAAAAGATATAAATTGGTTCTGGTTTTCAGAAAGTAGTGCGATTAAGCGATTTCCGATGCACGCGATTAAGCGATGAGTACTGTATTAGGTTGGGGCCCAGTTGGGATCTGTGCAAACTAATTATAACGGTTTACATGGGACTCATACAGCTGTGTTGGGAATGGTAAGGAAACAATTAGGAGGGATAGTGAACGTGCATTTATTTGAAATAAGATAATTGCCTCGTGAATTCAATGCAGTGTTGAAAACAATTTAAGAAGTTGTAAAAAGCGATTTTGAGAAATCAGAGAATTCATGAGAAAAAAGCTAAAGGTTGAAAATGACCTTTCATTCAGGGATGATTGACTTAATAATGTATTCTCTGAAAAGAATCCTTATTTAAACAAGGGTTATCGCAGCGCAATAAAACATGACACATGTAACACGTAACTGGAACACTAAGGACATACATGTAACAAGGTAACATAAAGGAAACAAACGGACATATACGACAAAAGAATAAAAAAATGTTTAATTCCTATTTTCATAACACACATGACTGAATATATTTTTACCCAGGCAGTTACTCATGCACTTTCTATCAGGATCATTCCTATTGTAATAAATATTTGCTGACTCATGCTAGTACCTGTCATAGCTTTGAGATCACCTTGAGCTTGCTCGGAATCAGCTGAGGTTATCAGAGGCGCAGACTGTTCTGCTTTAGCCTTAATGGATTTGGGTAGGATTGGGAAAAGGTTGGTTTTTTCATTGTCTTTTGTCAGGACAATTTCTTTATTTGGTATAGAGACCCCCTCCTTTTCCTCTAGCGCTATCGCGTTTGAATCTGAATCTTTTAAAAGGGATGGGGTTTGTTTCGGTTTGATAACATCGGGTCTTTGTTCCTCGTGGGCATCTTTGGCAAAACGTGCAGCATCACTTTCAGATGTTTTACTATTTTCTGGAACCGACAAAATAGCCTCGTCTTTAGTATCCTTCTTTTCAGTTTCTTTTGAAACAACAGAAACAGCAGGTACACTCTCCTTCGGTTCAACGTTCTCATACTCTTTAATTTTTTTACTAGCAGGTACGTTTTCAGCTGGAGTATCTTGTTTTTCAGTTTCTTTCGAAACAACAAAAACAGCAGGCACACTCTCCTTTAGTTTTGTGGATTCAATGTCTTCTGTTTTACTAACAGATAGTTTTTCAGTTGGGGTATCTTTCTTATCAGTTTCTTTTGTGGGTTCAATGTCTTCTGTTTTACTAACTTCCGTTGGGGTATCTTTCTTTTCGGTTTCTTTTGAAACAACAGAAACAACAGGTACAATATCCTCTGGTTTTGCAGGTTCAATGTCTTCTGTTTTACTAACAGATACTTTTTCAGTTGGGGTATCTTTCTTATCAGTTTCTTTTGAAACAGAAAGAACAGGCAGACTCTCCTTTGGTTTTGAGGGTGCAATATCTTCTGTTTTACTAACAGGTACTTTTTCCGCCGGAGTATCTTTCTTTTCAGTTTCTTTTGAAACAACAAAAACAGCAGGTACACTCTCCTTTGGTTTTGCGGGTTCAATGTCTTCTGTTTTACTAACAGATACTTTTTCTGTTGGGGTATCTTTCTTATCAGTTTCTTTTGAAACAGAAAGAACAGGTGGTCTCTCCTTTGGTTTTGAGGGTGCAATATCTTCTGTTTTACTAACAAGTACTTTTTCCGCCGGAGTATCTTTCTTTTCAGTTTCTTTTGAAACATCGGAAATAGCAGGTACACTCCCCTTTGGTTTTGCGGGTTCAATGTCTTCTGTTTTACTAACAGATACTTTTTCAGTTGGGGTATCTTTCTTATCAGTTTCTTTTGAAACAGAAAGAACAGGCAGACTCTCCTTTGGTTTTAAGGGTGCAATATCTTCTGTTTTACTAACAGGTACTTTGTCCGCCAGAGTATCTTTCTTTTCAGTTTTTTTTGAAACAACGAAAACAGCAGGTACATTCTGCTTTGTTTTTGCGGGTTCAATGTCTTCTATTTTACCAACAGATACTCTTTCAGTTGGGGCATCTTTCTTATCAGTTTCCTTTGAAACAACGGAAATAGCAGGTACGCTCTCCTTTGGTTTTGTGGGTTCAATGTCTTCTGAATTACTAACCGATACTTTTTCAGTTGGGGTATCTTTTTTATTAGTTTCTTTTGCAACAGAAAGAACAGGCACACTCTCCTTTGGTTTTGAGGGTGCAATATCTTCATACGTTTTACTAATAGATACGTTCTCAGTAGGAATATCATTCTTTTTAGTTTTCTTCGAAACAGAAACATCAGGTACATTCTCCTTTGGTTTTGATGGTTCAATCTCCTCATATGTTTTACTAACAGTTAAAGTTTCTTTCGTTTCAGGTTCTATTGAAGCAACTAAAATAGTTGGCACACTCTCCTTTGGTTTTGATACTTCAACCTCTTCATACGTTTTAGGTATTTCAATAATAGATATTTTTTCAGTTGGAGTATCTTTATTTCCGGATTCTTTTGAAACAGAAACAGAAGGTAGACCCTCCGTAGGTTTAGATGCTTCAACATTCTCATACTCTTTAGTTGTTTTACAAATAGATGCTTTATCAGTTGGTGTATCTTTCTTTTTAGTTTCTTTAGTTTCCTTTGACTTTGATGGTTCAATATCCTCGTATGTTTCAGCGATAGATACTTCTTCAGTTGGAACATTTACAGAAGATTTATCTTCCACTTGTTCAGATAAAGTAGATCTAGGTATATCTAGTGTTTCCTTAGACAGTTTGTCCCCTTGTTCACCCAAATCAATTTTAGTAGTTTTTGTTGGTACACCATCTGAAAGTACATCCAGCAAGTTCTTTATTGAAGCTTTTTGCTTAGAAGCCGCTTCTTGGCTAACAATTTCAACCACAAAGTCTGGCTTTTCCTCTTTCTCAGTTTCAGGAGGAGTAAAGTCAAATGCTAGTTTGAGTTCTTCAATAGTTTGATCGTGAGTCTTCACTGCCAGAGGAGCCTTAAAAACTCTTTCGATTGGCGTAAGAGTCAATTTTGGCTCAGTTTCAGAGGTTGATGCTTGATGTACCTCTTCTTTTGTCTTAGAAAGAGAAGATATCTCAACTTCTTTGATTTCTTCAGGTTTGATGGTGCCAGCTTTTTTAAGTGTATTAAATACATGCTCGGGTGCTTTACCTTCTGCAACTGGAATTTTCAGTTCACTTTTTGACGTTTTCACAATCAAAGTAAGTTGAGTTTCAGGAGTTGCAACAGTCGATGAAATTTCCTTTCTCATAGGTATTTCTGACTGGTCCTCAACATTAACAGTTTGCCACGGAACAGCCTTTTGAACCATTTCTTCAAATGCTTTATCATAATCACCTTCTATTTCAGTTTCTGATGAGCCTAGCCTTTCCTCAGGAGATATATCAATCTCTTTTGGTTCTGAATGATATAAAACTATTTCTTTAGGTTCATCAGGAGCTAATTTTGACAGATCCTTGAAAACAACTTTGCCCCGAGAAGCCCTCTCCTGGGTCATAACTTCAAGAACCGATTCTGGCTTTTCTTCTGCTTTTTCAGAATCAATTTGAACATTCACAAAGGCTTGTTTTAGTTCTTCAATAGTTTGCTCGGGAGTTTTGACTGGAATCGGAGGCTTCATAATCCTTTCAATCGGTTTCAACGTCAGCTTTGACTCAAGATTTGAGGTTGCTACCCGAGCTTGAGTAGACAACCCAGCTTTTTCGATTTTATCATCACTGAAAGTATCTGTTTCTCCTTGTTCTGCTGAAACCTTGACAACTTTCTCTGTTTCCCTCTGTAAGTCCATAGGAGATAATTCAGAAAGATCCTTTAGAACAATCTTTTCCTGAGAAACAGTTTCCTGGGTCATAACTTCTAAAACCGATTCTGGTTTTTCTTCCTCAACTTTCTGTGAAACAACTTCAATATTTAAAATTGTTTGTCTAAGTTCTTCAATAGTTTGCTCAGGCGTTTTAAATTCAATCGGAGGCTTAATATTCTTCTCAATTGGTTGTAAAATCAGCTCCGGCTCTGAGGGTGCTTGGACTACCGACGATTCTGTCAAAGAAGTTATTAAAACACCTTCTTTTTCTTCAGTAAGGGGTAGTTTAGATTGTTTTGTTTCATCTGATTGCCTAAGTTCCTGACCTCCAGGCACCTTGTCATGCTTTAACTTCGATGTATTTCCAACTCTAAAAGAGGTACATTCATCATCTGTAACAGAGGCATAACTCGCAAGAGTTTGGTCAACTGTAGCATGATGTGGTTCCAGCTTAGTTTTTGAGACTACTTCCATTGACACAAATTCAAACGGATTCACTTCACCAGAATTAAGGAGCGAAGCGAAAACTTGGTCAACAGTCTCGTCCTTCTTAATAGGTTTTGTCAGAGTACTTGAGCGTTGCTTAACAATGACATTTTTTGTCAGATCAGTTTCGGTTAGGTCAGGCAATATGCTTACAGCACCATAAGTTTGTGGGTTTGTTGTAGGAACGATATGAATAAACCTAATGTCATTCTCATTCACTGTACCCTTTGATACTAAGTCAGAAATGACAGCTTCAGCATTAGTTTCAGCAGCAACAGAGACTGATAATTTTCGTTTATCAGTCTTAATAACTAATGTTTTATCACTCTCTCGTAAAGACTCATCTTTCGTAGATTCTTCAGTTATTACAACTAACCCAGTGACATCAGATGACTTGATCTGCTTTTGTTGTTCAAGCTCTCGAATCACTTGTTGAGGGTCAATATCAGGGGCCACAGATATCCGTTTTTCCCCAGACACCGTTTTTAAAAGAATAATTTTTTCGCTAGCCTTTTCGGTTTCTTTCGCTACTGGAAGATCTAATGTGGTATCTGGCGTAGTACATTCTTTAACTTCTATTTCATGAATTTCATGTGGTTGGCAAAAGCCAGATTCTTTTAAATAGTTCACAACAGAAGAAAGATCCTGATCATTACTTGTAGATACACTAACATCACCATGAGAAGTTTTACACAGAATAACAAGTTCTGGTTTAGCATCTTTAGCTTTAGTTTCTAAGACAGATGTAACAACTTCAATATCTTTTATTTCCTTCATATCAATTTTATTGGTATTTTCCAAATTTTCCATAAATTCATTAGGTGTTTGATCATCACTTAGATTAATTGATATATTTCCTTGTTCTGACTTTAAAATGATGTACCTGTCCTCAATAACCTCAGATTTATCTGGTTCAACGGGATGAGTTTCTATTTCAGGCTTAAGTGTCAGAACATTAACTTTCTTTACATCAGGCAAATTTATATTACCTAATGCTTCCATGGAATACATAACTTCTTCGGGATTTTCAAATTCTTGTATTGGAACAGTAATATCTCCAGTTTCTGTTTCAATTAACAAAGTTTTTCCGGCAGGATATTGCGGAATAGCTGTAGACATTGACTGTACATCTGGTTTGAAAGATGAAACTACATCTATTCTTTTGGCATCTTGAAGGCTTATCTTACCCCTTTTTTCAATACTTTGGATAACAGATTCAACTGTTTCATCGTCATGGATCTTTGTCTCTAGATCTCCAGAATCAGTCCTTACTATGAGCGTCTTTTCTTCAACAATGCTAGGTAATTTTCTTACATTGGTTTGGAATGGCTTATGACCTTCTAAAATGGAAATATTAGTGACCTCCATTGGGTCAATTTTACCAATCACTTGCAGTAATTCCAATACTTGTTCCGGTGATTCATCATGACTTACAGGGGCAGTTAGATCTGAATTACTTGTTGATATAACCAAAGTTTTTTCTTTATTATCAAAAATTTGAAAAGGAATTTCTTCACATTGGATATAATGACTTGTAATATCCGCATCATGTAAATCACCTGTCTTAGTTATGTTATCAATAACGGAATCCACTGTTTCATTTTCATGAATAGGTACTGTTATATTTCCTTTACTTGATTTTAAGACAACTGATCTAATAGACTTAGGTTCATCTTTAGTCGTTTGTACAACCATAGGTTTTTGGCTTGAAATGGTAGATACCGCAACAATAGAGCTTTCATCTATTCCTCCAGTTTGTTTTAGCTTTGAGATAACAGTATCAGCAGTATTCCCAGGCAAAAGAGGAATACGAACTGAATCAGAAATAGTTTGGATGATAACGGATTTTTGCTCATTATCAGTTAAAGGCAGGGAAGATTCTCGGACTGTTTTAACTTCAAATCCTTTTACATCAGACTTATTTATTTTTCCACTTCTGTTAAGGTCATCAAGAATATCCTCCGGTAAAGCATCGGAGCTAATGTCAAAAGTAATTTCGCCACTATCAGTTTCAATGATCATGTTTTTAGAAAGTATGCGAGTCTCCTGTTTTTTCTTAGGTCCAGGTGCATTTGAAATAATTTTAACAGATTCAATAGAATCAGGTGTAATCTGTTTTGTACGATCAAGCATTCTGTATACAGATTCCGGTGTTTCGTTTTCAGGGATAAGGACAGAAAATTTTTCAGCACTACTTTTTATAACTAATGAATCCACTGATTCTGATCCTTTAGTTGGAAATCTATGACTATCCACACGCACAGATTCAATATCCTCTTTTTTTAGCACATCAGAAGTATCCAATTCATAAATAACTTCTTTGGGTGACTCATTGGCGTTGAGATTAACTTGTATTATTCCATTATTAGTTTGAAGGGACATTACTTTTTCTTCAACGAATTCTTCGATTTTTGGAAGCTGACAAAACTCTTCTTTTGGTTTAAGAGTGGTTATAACTTCAGCGAATTTAATATCCTGCAGACAAATCCTTGCTTGATCCACTAAACATTTTAAAGATTCTTGTGTGGTGTCAGAGTCACTTTCAAGAGGAATTTCTAATTTGTTTGATTTTGAATCAGTTAAAATGACTTGTTTATTTTCTACTTCCAAAGGGTTTATTGATAATCTTTCTGTAGATGACTGAACATATATTTTAAGCTCTTCACCATTGTTTAACTTTCCTTCTTCCTTGAGATTCGTCACAAATTGATCTGGAGATTGATTAATTGGAAGTGGAAATACAAGTTCCTTTTTCGGAGTTTTAATTGAAATTTTGCGCTGTTTAAGTGAATCCTTCAGCTCAGAAACTGCAGGACTGGCGACTGGCTTTAGAGATTTAATAACTTCAATTTCATGAATATCAGCTGATGCAATAATTCCTGTGGAAAGCAATGCACTTAGTATATTATTTGTTGTCATGCCAGCAGGAACAGGTAGTTTAAATTCGTTATGTGAAGTTGTAATCAAAACAGTATTTGACTCCTCTAACTCTGGTTCATGTTTCTCTTCATGTTTTACAATAAAAGGGCTCTCAGATGTCAAAATTTGCAGATCCTTTATTTCCTTTGACTTCATATGCCCAGTCTTTTCAAGTTTTGAAATGTTATCTGCAGTTGATTTCCCAGGTTCCATAGGGAATTGAAATGTTCCTTTAGCAGTATTAATACTAAGTTTGCGTTCAATAATACTTGCTCTGCGGTTATGTGTATCAGAAATTTGATCAACTGGCTTTAAAGTATTTATAATTTCGCAAGATTTAATATCTGGCAGTGAGATATCTGCCAAAACCTCCTCTTTTGTTGCAGCTGATTTTAAAGGTATTTTATATTCAGCACTTTTTGTTGTAAGAATCATATCTGTTTCTTTTTCATAATTAACTGATTCATCAATAATTAGGGGTTTAATATCTGTATGAATATTGGCAACTAATATATCCTTTTCTTTTACTTTGCCTTTTTTATCAAGGCCATATATGATTTCACTAACTGACTTTTCAGGTTCTAGATGTAGATTAATTTCTTCTTTTTTAGTCTTTATAGATATTTTCCTCCTTTCAATTCTATCAATCGTAGGCATTTGTATGCATGATTTAGCATCTTTTTTGGGCTGGAATTCAGATATAACTTCATAATGCTTAATATCAGAAGGCTTGATGAAATTCTTTTCTTCTAATGATCCGAGCATTTCTTCAACAGATGTGCCTTCAGGGACATCGACTGTTATTTTTTCCTTTTGAGTAGATATAATGAGTGTTGTACTTTTAATTGTATCTTCAGTTGAAATCTCTTTCAATTTTAATCCAGTTCTCACAACTTTCTGACTCAATATATCCTTTGGCTTCATCTTACTTTCTAATATAACCTCATCTACTGTTTGACCCGGTTGTATGGGTAGACTAACTTCTCCGTTCTTTGTTTGCACCTTTAAAGAATCAAAAAGCACTGAAGATTTCTTTGAGATACTTGGCGAAAATGCTGGACGAGTAATAACCTCAATCTCCTTGACCTCTGATAACTGCAGCTTTCTGGTCATTTCAATATTTTCAATTACCTCTTCTTCTGTCTTACCAGGTTTGATAGGCAAAATTATGTAACTGTCTTTCGATGAAAGAATTAGAGAAGTATCAATGGGGACATGTTTAGATTCATCGTCAAAAGCAAGTTTTTCTGAGGAATAAATTTTAACTTGTTTTATATCTTTTTGTTTCAACTTTTTCAGCTTTTCATGAGTTGACATAAATTCCTGAACAGTTTTATCAGGCTCCATTTGAGCTTTTATAGAGTCTTGTTTCAAAGTAATAACCTCTACCATTTTTTCCTTGATTGTTATAGGGACATCATCCAAGCATTCGGTCGTAACTGGCATAACAATTTCCTTGATGTATTTTACATCAGATAGATTGATTTTAAGCATTGAAAGCGTTTGTTCTACAGTTAAATCAATAGGTTTAGATGTTGATACAGGTATATTGATCTCTTTGTCCTTGGTAACAACCACAGCACGTTTTTGTTTAGAAATGTCTGGTTTAGGAACCAGATAAGCGACATCAGATATTACTTTAACAGTTAGAATATCTTTAGGGCGTAGTTTTTTAGTTTTTTCTAACATAGATAAAATGTCATCAGGTTTCTTGCCCATTTCAAGTGGAAGTACAACAACTCCTTTAGATGTATTTACAACAATTTTGCGATCTTCTATCGTTTCAGGAATTCCAATTATATCGGACTCAATATCAGGTTGGAAACCAGTTAAAAGTTTAAAGGTTTTAGATTCAGTAATGGTCACCTTGCCCTCCTTAATAAGTTTTTGCATGATATTATCTACTGATTCACTAGAATCAAATACCTTGGTAATTATTCCATTCTTAGTTTGTACAAGGAGTTTATTTACGTTATCAACTTGTTCAGTATCAAGATCAGAAACATAAGAAGTCTTACGATTTGTCATAATTTTAACACCCATAACATCTTTTGTCTTAAGCTTTCCACTTTTTTCAAGAGCATTTACAACATCGGCTGGTTTATCCCCCGAGAGAGGTAGTATTATTTCATCTTTCTTTGTTTTGATTACAAGAGTTTTTTCTTCTACAGTTTTCATTTCAGTAGTATTCTTTGGCTTAGTTTTATGAGATACAATTTCAATTTGTTTGATATCAGATGATTTAATTTCATCTTTTAATTTATTAAGAGTTTCTTCATGATTACACCCAGAAGGAACATAAGCAGATACCTTTTCTCTATCAGTTGATACTATTACTTCTACATTAGGTGGAACACATTTCTGAACTGCTTCTTCAATATTGCTAGAAAGAGGTTTAATTGTGGTAAAAACTTGAACTCCATTTACATCTTTCTCGGGAATACCTCGTGCTTTTAAAGCATCAGTGATGGCAACTGCAGTATTTCCATCAAGAGATAAGTCTGCTTTAACGTCACTGTTCTCAGCAGTTGATATCACAATGCACTTTTCTTTTACTTCGCCTTTCATAGGTGTTGGAACAAGAGTAGTTACTGTTTCAACATATTTTATGTCTTTACTTTGTAAAGCATCTATGTCAACCAATGCATCAATAACAGATTCAGTGGAGGTGTTAGTTTCAATTGGTATCACGAGTTCTTTTTTAGATGTTTTAATAAAAATACAAGAATTTTTGCGGGTGTTATCACATGATTTTAAAGGTTTTTTCATTGTATTAATTTTGACTGAAGAAATGTCATTTAAGTTGAGAAGTCCATCATTTACAAGTTGATTTAGTTTTTGTTCAGGTGCTTGGTCAATCATTAGATAATGAGAGGTTGATCCCTTATCAGTTTCTACATTCATTTCTCTTGTTACCATTATATCTTGAATTGACATACTAATATCTTCAGTATTATCAATATGAATTTCACAATGATTTATTTCACTTGGCTGTAAGTTAGCACTATCAGTTAACTTAGTGATAATATTGTCCACAGTATCATTAGCACCAAGTTGACAAATAAATGATTCTTTCTGTGTGTTTATTACCACACTTAATTTTCTATTTTTTGAATCATCACCTTGTGTGAGAGGTCGTCTTATGGTATCTATCCTTATATTTTCAATAGTGTCATCTTTTATTGCACCAGCTCTTTTTAGTTCCTCAATTGCATCATCAGGGGTCTTACCCTCACAAAGAGGTAAAACAATGGATGCATCATTTGTTTTAATTGATATCTTTCTTTCTTCATAAAATGGAACATCAGCATTATCTACTTTAGGTCTAGAAGTTCTTACAATTTCAACATATTGCACATCGGACTCCTTGATACCATTCGATTCTTTGAGGACTTCAATAGCGTTTTCAGCCGTATTCTTTAATGGCACACATGAAGATATTTCACCAGAATCAGTAAAAATGGTTACGAATATAGATTCATCTTCATCACCAGGTATATGTTGCTGTTGTTGAAGAGTAGAATCTTTTATTTGCAGGACAACTTTCCTATCTTTATCTACTGATGAAGACTGTCTTGGTGATATTACATCAATAGCCTGGATATCTGATTTCAAAAGCTCACCCTTTTCTTCCAGGTTTTCAATAAATTGAACAGGCGAAAGTTCACCCAATGAGGGTAAATTTATAATTCCATCTCTTGTTGTTATAGTCATGGACTTTTTTTCAACTTCAGTAGCATCAAAATCTGGTACACATTCAGTAATAATATTAGCAGCTTTAATATCAGAAGGTTTTAAATTCATTTTCGTCATATATGAATTTACAGTGTCTTCTTTAGTCCTACCCTCTTCCATAAAAACTTTTTCAAAACCTTTCGGAGTCGAAATAGTAACTGAAGATTTTTTTCTGATTGGAATATCACTTTTTATTGTTTCAATAGGTTCAGTTTGCGACTTTGGCTTGATAACTAACTCTACAGATTCTAAAAGTTGTCCAGGTTGTACAAAGTCATTTAAAACTTCTTCAACATCTTTGTGAGGACTAACGGGAACTGATAAAACCTTGTCACCCATTGTTTTTATCATTAGCAATCTATCCGTATTATTCATTGGTTTATTAACTTCAGCAGGTACTGAATGCTTTTTTGATGTCTTTATCTGAGTTTCTATTTTTTCGTTAGGATTGATACTATGCAACCTCTTTAATTCAGTGGCATATTCAGGCACACTTTTATCAGCAGGCAAAGGTGATATAATAGTGCCTTTTGAACTGCTTAATTCAATAATTTTCTCATCTTTAATTGGGATATTGACAATTTTTTCAACCAAGTTTTCACGGGGAAACAAATTCTGATGAGTAATATTAACATTTTCAATATCTTTTTTCAAGATTTGACCAGTTGCTTGAAGAATATCAATAATTTTTTCTGGTTCATCGTTTTTGTCAATATCAATTGCCACAATTTGACTTGGTGTAGTAATTGTCATAGTCTTCAAATCATAAGTAGAAGAATTGATAGGCTCAGTAGCACAGATAATTTTAACATCCTGAACATCTTCAATGTTAATTTCACCAGATTTATGCAGAGCTCCCAAGACCTTTTGAGGGCTTGTATGTGAAGGAACAGGTACTACATTCTCTTCTGTTGCAGTTCGAACAACCATTTTTCGATCCATGTCATTAGCATGGGGAAATGGATGAGAATAAGAAGTAGTATTTACCTCATAGGTTGGTTGATCATGATAATCTATATCACCAGTTTCTTTTAGCTGCTGAATGATTTGTTGAGGTGTCTGATTCATATTTGCAGGCACAACTATTGAGCCTTTTCTTGCTTTTATTGTAACTGATTTTTTAGCAAAATCTTCCTCAATTGGTTCTAAAGAACTGACAGAAGAAAAGTTTGGCTTCTTGATTTTTTCGACATTCATATCAATAATATTCGAATTTTTAAGTTGTTCCTGCAGCACAAGGAAAACATCCTCAGGTCGTTGGCCTGTATTAATTGGAGCAGTGTGCCTGCCTTCTGGAGTCACAATAACTGCAACACTTTGTTCTTGTAATGGAACAATAGTGTGAATATCAGTCCATTCCATCTCTTCTGGTAAGAAAATTGAAGTAACTGATACTCCAATAATATCAGAGGATTTTACTACACCGAAGGACACCAATTTACTCACACAATCTTCTGGGGTTACAGTTGCTGCCACAGGCATTATAATATCACCACCAGACGTCTGAATGCATATTTGTTTATCAGCAATCACGTTTTGATGATGTTGTTTCTGTGTATTTAGATAAAATGGCTTTTCCACTATACTTTCAGTAACATCTACTATTTCTACAGGATTAAGTTTACCTGATATTTCAAGCTTTTTTATGAACGATTCTTTACTTTTAACTTCATTGATTGAAGAAACAAATACATTATCTCTGGTTCGAACAGTAAATATTGGAACATCAATCACTGCCTGTAATGTTGAAGGGTTAACACATGTATCAGAGACTACCTTTTGAGTCTTCACAACTCCTACTTCTTTTATATCGATTTCATTAATTTTACCAGCATCAACCAATGACATAAATACAGCTTCAGGAGTTGTAAAAGGCAGAACTGGAACATTGAATTCGTCTTTAGAACATTTTACAATTAGGTTTGTATCTGTTATGACCGAAGACACCTTACGTTCAACAGGACGCTGGGAAACTAATGTTTGTAGCATGTCTGCAGCTGCTTGTTCAGCTTTATCCACTGTACCAAGAGTTATTTTTAATGTTTGAATCTGTTCATTTTCTGGAAGATTTTGCTTTGTTTTTATAGTTGAAATAGGTTTCTCGTAGGTTAAAACTTTCACATCCAAAATATCGCTAGAATTCATTTTATGAACTTTGTTGAAATTTTCTAATGTTCTATCAACACTTTCTCCTGGCATCATATTAAAAAGCAAGTTACCATTGCGAGTAGCAACATTTAATTTATGTTCTCTTATTGTAGCTGTAGGAAGTTGCCTTTCTGTAATTTTGTCATCTGGTGAAATGGTTGTTAAGATTTCATACATTTTAACATCGGGAAGAGCAAGGTCGTTAAGAATCTCTTCAGCACTTTGGTTTGTGTTAAGAGGCACAAATACCTCTGCCGATGCAGTGGTTATATACACACACGACTTGGTAGTGTATTTGACAGCTTTATCCATATTAATTGGTTTTCTCTCAGTATAAATGCAAGCAGTTAATATATCAGTTGATAGTAGTTTTCTGTCGCTAATAAGGTCAGATAATTCGTCTTGAGGACTTTTGCCTGGCTTCACAACGAGTTCGATTTCACCTTTCTTTGTTTTGACTGATAACTGCCTACTCTCAACAACTGCCGTTTTTGGAACGATTTTGGTCTTTGATTTAGCAATTCCAATAGGGGCTTCCTCTGTAATTAATTCCCAATATTTTATTTCTGATTTTTTCAAAACGTTTAATTGTTCTAACTCGGCCAATGTCTCCTCAGGAGTACAAGCCCCAAGAACAGGGGCGATCAATTTAGTTTTATCAGTAGAAACAACTAAAGTTTTATCGATTACACAATCAATATTGGGTACGTCTGTCCCGAGAGTGGTGTATGATAATTTTCGATTAGTCAGAATATTAACATCTAAAATATCATTATGATTCAATTTTCCTGCCTTATCCAAAGCATTTATTACATCTTCAGGTGTTTTGTTTACTGATATTGGAACAACGATGTTATCTGCAGATGTATTAACTGAAAGAGATTTGTCTTCTCTAACAGTGAAATTTTCAGGTTGACCTGGCGCTTGAGAAATTTCAACTTGTTGAATATTTGTCAATTTCAAATCTTGTTTAATACGAGCAAGTGCCTCCTCTGGGTTCATTTCCAGGGGAATAGGTACTGATACTGTAGTCAAAATAGAACACTTCGGTTTCAGTTTGTTACTATCAGATGAAGAAACTACCTCAGTTCGCAAAATATCAGGTTTGGATATGATCCCAGAAACTTCTAAACGTGTTATAACATCTCCCTCACTTTCACCATCATTCACGTTAACAAATACAGGAGATTTAGTAGTCGATACTTTCATTGTTGATATAGATTTCGGTTTTTCAGTTTGGGAGACCTTTGGCTTGACCTTAGTTTGGATATCAATCGAATGAACATCTTCAGGAAGAATACTGTATTTATTTTTAATAACAGAAATAACATCAGATGATTGTTGATTGGGTTTTATTGGCACATTGATCGCAATGTCCTTAGTTTTAAGTGAAACAGATTTAGTTTTATCCATTTCAACAACTGAAGTCTTGCGTACAGATTTACCAGAAAATATGGGTTTGATGTGCTTTTCAACACTAGTTTTAACAATATCGGATCCATCAACTATACCAGATTTGGTTAATGATAAAAGCTTTTCATCTGCTGATTCATTATGATTTAGTGGTACGCTAATTTTTCGCTGTTTCGTCTGTACAACCATGTCTTGATGAGGTATGATGTTAGCAACAGCTCTTTCAATAATTTTAGATTCTTTAAAGCTTTTGACTGATTCTGGTTGTACCATTATACTTTTGATTGACATCAAGTCAATTTGTTTTGATGACTGAAGTAAGTCTAGGGTATGTTGAGGATTAGTAATTGGAGGGACTAACACACGGTAATCATTAGATCCAGTTTGAATGATGAGCTCTTTTGTGGTAGGTTCTTCCAAATCCACGGGTAACAGGGCATGAATACATGGTTTTACCGATGTCACTACTGCGATATTTTGTACATTTTCGGGTTTTATTTTATTTGAAGCTTCAAATAATTTAAAAACCTCTTTCATGGAAAAGCCAGGGTTTACAGGCAGAGTAACTGTACCGTATGTCATTTCGAACTTCATCTTTGTATCTTTTGGGAGGACAGTTGCTAATGGGATATCAACGACTGTTTCAGATGAGGTTTCAGCCAATGGTAGGTATTTTCCACAAGACTTAAGCTCACTAAGCACATCGTCTACGGACTGACCTTCATTAACATTTTTAACATAAGCACCCTTTTGACCACAAACAATAACTGATGTATCCCCTTCAATATTCTTACGAACGACAATTTGTTCCTCCATTGCATTTGGTTTGATAGATCGATGAAGTCTCACATCTTTTATGGAAGTTGATTTCATATGATTTGTTTTCAAATATTCAGATAGAACAGATTCTTTTGTGGAAAAACTACCAACAGGAAGAGTTACTTGGCCTTCTTCTGATAAAAATCGAAGACTTTTTTCTTCAATCATTTCAACTTTAGGTGGCACAAATACACTAGTAGTATGAACACTCTTTATATCATTTTCTTTGATTTGGCCGGATGCAAGAAGCATTGATACAATCCGGTCTGGTGTTTGGTATATGGTAATTGGCACAGATATATCTTTTTCACCCGTCTTAACAATACACTTTTTAATCTCATGTGGAACAGGTGAATGATGCTCAACAACTTCTATATCATTAATTTCTTCTGGCTTCACACGTCCACTCAAAACAATATTTTCTAGAACATCATCAACGCTTTCTTTAGGCTTAACAGGTGTTTTTATTTCTCCATTATAGCTCTTGACAATTACGAACTTGGAGATAACTGTTTCTTCAGGTATTACCTTGGTCTTTGTTACTATTTCCGTGGACAAAACACATGTTTCACTAAGGCTGCCAGATTGAATGATTCCGGTTAAAACATTTTCAGCCACTTCATTCGTGTTTACAGAAACTGATTCGACACCTTTGATTGTATTTATATTTATCATTTTTTCCTCATTTATTCTTGCGGTGATATCCTTTCTAGACAGCAGTTTAACAGATTTTATGTCAATACTGTCAATTTTACCAGTTTCAATTAGACTACAAACAACTTCTCTTGGCATGTTTCCAGGAAGTAAAGGTAAAACCAGCTCTGTATCACTGGTCTCAATCTTAATCGTCACAGGCTTTAAAGTATTGATAATTTCAACTTCATTTAACTCATTCGGTATTTTGTTTTGAACTTGTAAAGTAGTAATATATGTTTCAGCATCATATCTGTTTTCAAAGGGAAATACTTGATCACCCTGAGCAGACTTCACGATCATAAGACTTTCTTCTTCGGCAGGTGTTGATGATAAATTTGAAATTCTTTCAGCTATTTCCCATTCTTCAATTGTAGATTTTGCTTGTACCATGGTAAAAACTGTGGCAACGTATGAGTCTAATGTTTCAGATTTGTCAAACTGAAGCATTTCATCGGAGTTACCATAAAATATGCGAGCAAAATATCGATTATTTGCTTTTGAAATCAAGCAATCAACTTCGCCTAGCGATTGTGAAAAAAGTTTTAGTTCAACATTAACAAATTTTCTTTCATCAGCTCGCAAGACTCTCTTTCGCTCCAGTTCCACGATTGCACTTTTGATGCTTTGTTTATCACCCAAAAGTATTCTACGTTCTCCAGAACCTAAAGCTACTATTAGGGTTTTACTAATACAACTAACTAAACCATGCGTTTTGTAAGTGGAAATAATTTCAACATCTCTAACATCAGTAGACTTCATCACGCCAGACATTAAGAGTGCTGATAAAACAGAATTACAGTCCTTATCTTCGAGTGGAAGGGTCACATGATTATTTTCAGTTCTTACAGAGAGGACTGACAAACATTTAGATTTTTCTTTTAATTGTGATGAAAAATTAGAAACTTGAACTTCACGTTCATGAATAGGTATTTCATGACTTTTTTCTTTTTTAGAGGTAAGGTATGAAACTGAGACACGTTTAGGAACCCCCTTAATCTTACTTTCTACTTGTTCTACCTCTGATAACCTAATCTTACTAGGAAGATCTATACTGCTTGTAAAAATATGATCTCCTGAAACTGAAGTGAATCATTACATGTAAAACAAACAAAACAGTATGATTACACTAACACACAGCAACAGTAACAGCATCATGTAAATCATAGGGTTAAGACACGGAAACAGCGATAGAAAATTAAGGAAAATTAAAAGCAAAAACAAAACAAACAAAAAACACTTACCAGTATCAACTACTTTAGCTTGAATAGGTTTCTGTTTTTCCGGCTCTTTCTTAGTTTCAACTTTAATTACTTCTAGAGTATCTGGTTGTGCCTGTGTGTGGGGCTCAATTTGGATGGCAGCTGGTTTTTCAACTGTTTTAGTAACAGTAGAAATTTCAATGCCCTTTATTTCAGTTGGTTTTACTTGTCCCGTTTGTTTAAGTACCTCAATAGTCTGCTCTGGGGTCATTCCTTCTTCAACAGTTACTTTTACGTCACCTTTAGTTGTTTTAACAGTCATTTCTACTTCCTGTTCTTGACTAGCCACAATTTCACTTACAGGTAATTCCATTTTAGGTTTGGATACAGTTGACACCTTTACACCTTTAAGTTCAGTTGGTTTCAACTGCCCTGTATTTTTCAGTACTTCAATAGTTTCTTCTGGAGTTTTTCCTTCCTGGACAACAACATTAAAGTCACCTTTTGCAGTTTGTAATGTCAAAGTCACTTCTTTGTCTGCCGTGGCAACTATTTCCGTTACACTCTCTTCCTTCTGTTTGGTTACTGTCGAAATTTGCACTCCCTTTATCTCCTTTAATTGTATCTTACCAGCATTTTTCATGGCCTCAACTGTTTGAGTTGGTGTTTTACCTTGTTCAACTGGTACAACAATTTCCCCTTTTGTAGTTTCAAGAGTCATTGTTATTTCCTTTTCTTCAGTTGCAGTTACAAGAGGCAATTCGAGTTTTGGTGTCGTTACAGTTGAAACAGAAACTTCTTTAATTTCATGGGCCTTGATTGTGCCAACCTTTTTCATTTCATCAATAACCATTTGTGGAGTTTTCCCTTCTTGAACTTGAATATTCATTTCTTTACCCTTAGTGGTTTTCAAAACCATTGTAACTTCTTTTTCAGGGGTTGCCAGCTGAGTAATAGGTGAATCGGTTTTGGCAGCCATACTAATTTTAGTACCTGGTATAACTTGAGATTCAACTTTCGAGTCCAATTGTTCAGGTATTACCTGAATTGTTTCTTCAGTTAGCAAAGATTGTAATACATCACTAGTTGTTTCCTGTGGTTTCAGTAAGGATGCTACATTAGTGATAGATTCTACCATCTGCACTGGAGCAACTTCACTGACATCAGGTATTAAAGGCATGGTTACTTCTTCAGATACCTTTTGTTCAGTTGGTTGAGTTTTGGTTTCCAATTTTGGTTTTATTTGAG
>JAXIUW010219175.1:0-10673 GCA_035591015.1 Cephalothrix simula
GATGTTGTCTGATGGTTTAACTCAGTAAAACGAAAAAGATTTTAAAGTTAAAATTTCCAAGCACTCTAGTGCATAATCAATTTAAGGACCTCTAGCGGCTAAAATATGAGTCATACGGCATATGACTTCCAACCTAAAATTCACCGTATATGCACATATGAATTGATTAACTGCCTTCTTTGAGCTCTTTTGAGACCGCAAGCCCCAAAATTTTGAATTTTAAAGATTTAATGCGCTAATTTTGAGAATTAAAGAAGTATCTCTTATTTATAATAATGTTCAAACAGGACTAATTTATAATTAAAGATACTAAACCTCTAAAAGGAACATTAAGATGAAATATATTAAGATAGAAAAGACCAGAGGCAAAGATAAGAAAATTGATGCTACTGACCTTATTGTGACATAACATGAAAGGTAACGCCATAAGTACGTGGAAGGTAGATTATAAATTTAATAAGCTAAGATACTTCTAACTCCCAAAAGAAATTTATAATATGGAAAAGGTCAAGACAACAATTATTAAATGAAAAAGGAAGGGGCACTATACAATGCTATGCAAAATACAGATCCTAGGAAATTTTTATACCTTTGTAAGGTATAATTCGCGAAAGAAATACCCCTCGTGGATCTATTAAGACAACATTTTAAAACCTAATTTGGAATCCATTTTAAGAAGTTAGTTCAATTTGAAAGGGAAAGGGTACAAAATGACGATATGAAAAAAGGGTGTATTGATCAAATGGTTACCAACGCGAACGAAATTCATAAGAAGGAATTCATTATTTCAATTCAAAAAATGCAAAATAGCAAATAATTCATAAAAAATTACGCCGGGGGCGTGAAGATCACCCGAAGTTAAAGAATTACTTATGTTGGTCACACCACACAGACCAACAATTTACCGAAATACTAAAATAGATAATTTGGACGTTTAACGACCTCTAGCGGCTAAAATATGCGTCACAGAAATAAGTCCTCATTTACATGTAACTTCGTCTTTTTTTATTTAAGTTTTCAAATGAATACATGTTTTGCATACCTTGAAAATTCACCATAATAATAAAATTGCTCATTTTGACCATTAATGACCTCTAGCGGCTAAAATATGCGTTTTTCATAAGCTCTGAAATGAATACATGTTTTGCCTACCTACGACCAACTTGAAAATTCACCCTAATACTAAAATGGTCTATTTTAACCTTTAATGACCTCTAGCAGCGAAAATATTAACTTTAGAGAAAAACGGTTTTTGAGTAGGTGATTTATCTTTTAATAAGCTGTCGTTTTTAAATATATATTGATATTGATACGACGACTTAAGACATTTTGACACCTTGACCGGCCATTTTCAAGCTTCAGTGATTTAACCCCACCATTCCTAGTATGTATTATCAACAAAATCGGAAAACATATTATCCAAAATCGATTCATAGTAAAAACAGGTGTGAACAGTTAACCCGTTTTTTAAGGAAAAGAAATTAGAGTATAACCATCCGTTTCTTACATACTTTTAACCCAAACAATTAACTTTTAATATTTCTCTAATTCATGTAATTGCGCTGATTTGAAACTATTTCTACCAGGAACATGCTTAGCAAAACAACGGAGTGTTTGATCGAAAAAATTATAACATCTAAGAATCTAAAAAATCTAATCTAGAAGCGATCTTCGAGACCTGGGGCAAATCAAGTGCAATATGATGGGTTTGCCGAAGGCTAACTAAAGATGGATCGGAAAAGAAATGCTAATTTAATCAAATGTTATTCATATTTGGTGCAGCCAGTCTGACTGACCAAATTGTCCAAGTATTAAGTATACAGTGGATAAGATAGCAGCCTCATATGCACCCAAAAAACCAGGACTACAATTTTAAAAAGATCTTTCAAATAATACATGTATCAATATTTTAAATATCAGACAGAAATGGACTGAGATACGGGATAACTGCTACAAATGCAGATAATGTAAGATTATCTGCATTTGCTGCTAACGTTTAAAAATTCCCCTTTTCTGCAAATTTAAAATTTAGGTCTGAAACGCCGGAAGATTCGCGATATTGTCATTGCTCCTTTGCTCAAGACGAAGAATGGGAGTTTACGATATCGCAAAGGCACATCGATTTCCTCGCTATAGCGATGTTGCCCGCCATTTTGTTTCAACTTCTCCGACTATTATCCTACCGAAGTTGGGGGTCCCCTACCGACATCGAAAAGGCGTATCAACGGGGCATTTGAGCACTAATCTAATGCAAACTCGATTCGATATCGCAGCGACATCAATGCGACTTGATATTATCGCACGTTATTCACACAGTACACCCAGGTACACCAGTATTCAAACAGATTTTCGCTTTCTTAACTACTTTGCAAATACATGTATCATTATATCGAAGCGCTGGATTTAAAAACAAAATGGCGGCGTCGACATATTGATACCAAAACATTAAATCCTAGATTCACCAAAACATGGTAAACCCTTTCTGCTTCACTAAACACTCTCAAAGTCTATATCAACATTACAGAACTATCTAATAGAGTTGAGAGCTCGAAATATGAACTTGAGGCGAGGATTGCATCAAGATATCATTCCCAAATAAGAATTTGCATTTACTAATACCATTACAAAGGTACCTGGCGCTGCTTGTACAGAAAAACACCATTTTCAACTCCCATAAATATCTGCCATTCCTTTTTATAACAAAATCTTGACTCTTGTTCGCCTCTCCTAGCCCAATCGATTCATCCTACCCACAGTAAAATTGATCGTTGGTTTAAGTTCGGTAAGAATTCAATAAATATCAGCCTCGCGTCGTATGTAAAGTGTATATATGTGCTAACAGCGATCGATTTTCGACCAGGGATTAATCAATGGGCTAGAGAGGCCGAAAAAGGGTCGTTTTAAAATCAATAGATTTTATAGAAACGAATGGCAGAAGTTTGCCAGATGGATATGTATGGAAAGATGAGATTTCAAATGATGAGATGCAAAAAACAAAACACCAATCAGTTTACTAGTCAATACAAGTGACTAAAATAGTATTTTGAAAGTATAGTTTTTCTCTGTACAGCGTTAGATACGCTGTATTAACCTATGGTTATAAAGCATGGCTATCAAAACAATTCCATTTATCAGTCTTGTTCTTTTTAAGATTTCGGTCAGCAAATTCTGAAACTTTGATTTCCATTTCAAACCCAGAAAAAAAACAAGGGGTCAACAAATCTAATTAAAGGCAAAATTGAAGTTTAAAAAGCCAAATTCAGTTCAAAATCAACTCCCTAGATTGATAAGGATGAAAAAAACATTACAAAATGATTAGAATTTAACGTAAACGATAAGATTTGAAATTTCAAAAGTTGAAAGTTATTTGTTTACAAACATTTGCTTTTCGATTGGATACCCGCCATTTTTTATATCAGAGCGTCACCACCAAAGCTGAGACAGGGGAGTAGAAAAGTCTGATACTTACCTGGTCCATGATAAATTTGACCACAGGTACTTTATCGTATTTTGGTGTCTGAAAAATATAAATAATAACTTTCAATAAGCTGAGACATTTCATTTGACAAATTTATAAAACTTATTAATACATGTAATTCAATTAACATGGACAATGAAAAGTGTATGTTTTAGAAAAGATAACCAGTGTCTATATCTTTTAGAAAAGATAGACACATTGAAAAATACACAGAAACACACCAGGACATGATTGGTGGGAAAAATAATATGGTGAATACACTACACAAATTGATGGAAAAATTGGTTAAGACTTGGCTTGATGTTAGCGGTATAGCAACCCCCATAACTAATAGATGACACGGTTCGTCTAAGCAAGGGACAAGATTTTAAAAATATATCATGGCCAATTTTGCGTGATTCGAATGTGTATGATGTAATGATATTAAAATGTGAAAAAAGCAAATCGGTTTCCTGGCTACTTTCTGAGATACGCGCCCACTGATTTTTTAACACTGCGCATGCGCATATCTCGGAAATTAGCCAGGAAACCGATTTGCTTTTTTCACATTTTAATATCATTACATCATACTCTTTCAATTTCCGCAAAAATGGGCCATGATATGTTTTGAAAATCTTGTCCCTTGCTTAGACGAACCGTGATGATGTACATGGAGTAAAATGGTAGTATGTCCCTACCACGACCTTTTTTTTAATTTGTGGCAAACAGACAAATAGGAACCCCCATAAACTATAACTCCCTGGGAAGGGCATTTAAAACGCAGTTAAATGGTGGTGGTTTAATGTCCCTACCACCACCTGATGGAAAATGGTGGTTAAAATTATCTTAATCAAAAATTCTTGTTTTTAACATTTTTGACCACCTTTCTCCACCTGGTAACGGTAGGTACATGAAAAGCACCACCACCATTTTACTGCATTCGAGGGATGAATATGATAAAGGAAATTCCAATGGACAATGCTACAAGGGGACATTATCTAATCTTGGGATTGGCAACTCCGTGAGAAACAAACCAACCCGTTTAATACCCCAAAATATCCCCATCCACTGAGGTAATAATACGTCGTTTTAAAAACTAATTAAATCAAAAAAATAACTGCCATTCATTCTTATTTTGTGTTTTTAAAATTTGAATTATCAAGAAACTCAAAACATTTTGATACACCTTTTTGTACCAAAAGTAATTCCTAAGCAGTATCTCGTTAATGTCAATTTTTATGCATTTAATACCCTGCTTGACTCTTATGCATTTGATGAATTCTATCCCCATGATTACCGAAAAGAATTCATTGAATCCTCCTTCCGTTCAATGTCTAGGAGCGGCTGAAGAAGTTTTATGTCTTATGATCTTCCTTACCCTTCAAATAGAGAGACATTTTAACGTAAAGGATAAGTTTAGTTTTTTGTTAAATGTTTTACTGTTTCATAATTGTTTCTCCTAATTGGAAACTTTTGCTTATACGTAAAAAATAAAGATAAGGGTCGATGACCTTAAGATCCTTCAGCTGGCTGGATCTAGGACTGTTGGGCCACGGAGGTTTGGGCCATGGAGCTTTGGGCCATTTTTGGTTCGGGCCACGAACAGTTCGGTCACGGAGGTTTGGGCCATTGTTGTTTTGGGCCATTTTTGCTATAACCACAACCTACATTCCGCAATGAAATGCTGTTAAAAAAAGCGTCCAAATGACCATCGAATGCCTAATAAATGACTATAATCTAATCAATCGGGCTCTACGTGCAATAAAATGGAAAGTGGCCGGAAAAAAGCGCCCCTAGCGGCGTAATTTGAGGGCGGGAAAAAAGTCATCTTCACCTCCTCTGAAAGCTATCAAATGACGCATTGCGCAAGCCTACGACCATTTAGACTTTTTCACATTATACTAACTTCATAGTCACGTGACCTTGACCTTGACCTAAAAAAAGGGCTCCGTGCGGCCCTTCATGTAGGTCATCACCCTGGGCCAAGTTATGAAATACATCAACGAAATATAACTTATCACAGACAGACGGACAGAAAGATGGAGGGGCGGACGATTACATTACCCAGGGTCGGTTAGGTAATTATTTTCCATCAAATCGATTTCTTACTATTTGCAATTGGCAAGTTTTTTAGTATAGCCAATTATTGAAAATGAAAGGTGGTCTGAACCCAATCCAATTAAAGAACGCCATCATCATTATCATAATGTCCCCACGTCCCAGGACAGTGAGGGCGGCCTTTGTTGAATTCATTCAATTAGCAACGAATCTCCTAATGTCACTACTAATGCTAGTGTAATCATGAAATTGATCGTAGTGAGCAGTAATGGAGACATTAAACTTGAGGATCTAGAGGACTTTACAAGAGATAAAAGTCTGATAAAAGAGCAAACGGAAAAAAGATGCTGAGAGAATAAATATTTCTTGAAGAGATATCAAAATCAAATTTTAAATGACTGAATCTGACTGTTCCTTAATTCAAAAAATACTATCAACTACACATATTTTAAAGAAAGTAAGATCAAAAAGATAGAGCATCGTATAAAAATAGCTAAAGCTTACAAGCAAGAAAATCTATAGCACTTCGACCAAGGTTAAGGTTCATTATTATAATTTAAAACCGGAAGTAGCAAAAAAATCCCAAGGTCACCAATGAACTTTAAAATCATCTCTTTTCTCAAAATTTTTTTCAAAAATAAGGCTCGGAGACCCTTCCTGAATATCTTAGTTACATGTAGGCATTAACATGTTTGGGGAAATATTTCTCAATTCTCTTGTTCTATGTCATTTGTAAATTGAAAAATTTTGAAGAAATTTTAGAAAAATTACCATGTTACAAATGACATAGTTCAAGATAATTGAGAAGTATTTTCCCAAAAATGTTGATACCTACATGCAACTAAGATATTCTGGAAGGGTCTCCATGCATTATTTTGAAGAAAATAAAATTTGAGAAAAGAGAAATATAAAAGTTTATTGGTGACCTTCAAATTAGTGTTAGACCTTAAAATTGCAAAAGAACACCTTTAAGAGCTGGATATTGGTCAAGGTTATAAAAAAGTTTCGTTGCCATCATTAGGCTAAAAGTATTTGACATAACGACTGGCCGATTTGGCCGAAGTTTCACAAACACTTTAAATATATATTAATCAATCTAAATTATCGTAACTTAAATTTTGAAAAAAAAAACAATTCATAATAAACATGTAATAAAAATCAAGGTAAATTTTTTTCATAAAACCGATATACGACGCCCTTTGAGCAATATTCTTTCAAAACTTACCAAAGCCTGGAAAATCACCAAAATTTAGAGACGAATCTCAAGAGCTTAAAAAGACTTGCATCAAGTGTGCTGGCATGTCATCAAGTAAACTCGTAGTACAAACATTGAGAACTTGAGACAAGTCGTGTTTAGCATCCCGGAAATCGGAGAAACCAAACCCATCCTTCTTCACAATTAGAATAAACCACCACTTTATGATATATTTAGGACATTTCAACTTAATTGTTTGTTACATTTCATTACTTTTCATTTAATTACATTTAATTACTTTTCATTTAATTACATTTCATTACTTTTCATTACATTTCATTACATTTCATTAATTTTCATTGTTCATTAATGTACGCCTCTGTCACAAATGTTTAACTCTGCAATTAATTTGATTTTTAAAAATTCAGATTCAAATGTTTGCGTAAGCAAGGGAACTATAACTCATTAAGAGAGAAATTCCGTCACGCTTGAGTAAAGAAGGATGATATAATCCACATGATAAGACACCTTATAATATGGAACCCATAAAAAATCCGTCGTGTCTTTTATACGTATAAAGCATCAATCTTAAAACGTCAGGATTCAGAGAGTTAATTTCCCGCCCCCAATATGATATGTCATCCAAAACAATACTAAGCGCCGTACAACGGAAGAATCATTATCTCCGTATAATAAATTCTTGCTTTAAATACACAAATGGATGGAAAAATTGGTTGAGGCTTGGCCTGATGCCCCCAACCTTGTCTCAAGGGGGTCGTTGTATTGCGCCGCGATATAATGTTAGGCACGAGTACTCTTCCGCGTTGTTGGCGAGTCACCAAATACTATATCGCGCGCCGCAAAACGCATATCATAAAGGGCCCCACAAACCCTTGCATCAAGGTTGCTGATGCCCCCAAATGTTTCTCATATTAGGTATAGGAACCCCCATAACCTATATATCACTGGAATGGAGTGAAATGTAAATAGTTTCATCCCTACCACCAGCTGGTGGAGGGTGGTGGTTAAAAATGTCCGAAAGAAATGGTCGAAAATCGGCAAATTATTGATTCTTTTTTTAGTTTTGGCAAAAAGGAAAATATGAACCCCCATACATCCCTGGGAAGGCATGCCAATTGCAGTAAAATGGTCGTGGTTTCGTGTTCCTACCACCACCTGGTAAAAATTGTTGGCTAAAAATGTTTAAATCGAGAATTTTGATTTTTAGAGTATTATATATCACCCACTCCTCTATAGAGTCGGTTACTGTCCATGCCATGGCCAGTTTAACTTATAAGGCACAGACCCAGTATGTTGAAACACGGTGTATCTCACCTGATATCCCCCTATCCACGCCTTTAACACCCTGAAGACGAGAGGGAAAAGCATAGGGTCAAATCGCAAAAATCGTCAAGTTTGTGAAAGGCTTCCAGTAAGTTTAGTTGAGGTGTGATTCAAGGCATTGACACCAATCCTTGAGTAGGCGAACTTCTTGAATGGTGTCGGCGCGAAAGAGGAATGCCCCTCCGGGCTATACATGTATATGATCCTTCGCAAGACGGGGTCGATAACTGACGATGTTAGCGCTATATCCTAGATCAATGTAGCGATACATACTTCTTGCTTCGTTGACGATGTTAGCGCATACGATCGTTTTATAATATAGCGCTTTAGCGCATCCTTAGGAAAATTATTCAACAGCAACAAAATAAGTCGAAGGTAGTCGATGATCTAGCTTTAGATATTTCATGATTTTCAACTGTCTTTCATTTTCAACAAGTTATTTTGTTTTTTATCGAATTATATCTACATAGATCTACATAATTAAGTTGGCTGAGTCATCGTTACGATGTCTTGCGCAATTTTAGCAGTCATATGTCGTTGTCCTAATCGACAATTAGCGCCATTTTAGCGCACAGAATTTGTGCTTCGTTGGCATGATCGTCAGATATCGATCCCGTCTTGCAAAGGATTTTATACGCTAGACTTTGTACATGTATATTGACGAAAGGTCCTCCCACAGTGTGTGATATGATATAAAAAAACCCTCCTTACGGACAATGATCACTGCTACACCCCAGACCTCTGGACCACGGACTCACAGGAGCACTCAGCCAGTGATAAGTTACACCAGTCTGCCTGGACTGGATGACCAAGTGGTAACTAGACGAAGGTCATGACGTCCTAAAATCCTTCGTCATGGCTTGCGTGAGTTCCAGTCTTACCTTCGGCAAATCGCGAGAGGCAGATGCTGGGGGCTCGATCAGCATTAAAGTGGAGCGTGGACTAGGAATTGCGAATGCGCCCGAAGAGCTCAGCGCACTTCATACGGGCTTGCAGTGGCCCCTTCCCTCTGGGATAAAACTCCGACTCGAGCGGTATATAGAAAATAGCGAAAGTCGATGACATTTCAGTAATTCATGTTATGAAACCAGAGTTCATGTACTGGTAATACGCACTCAGGAGGGGGCCAGGGGAATTGTCAGCCTAGTTTCATACTGCGACCTGGGCGGGGTGGGCGTGTTGGGGTCTGCGTACAACTACTCTGACATCAGACTAGTTAGTGGGTGTTTTGGAAATTTTAGAGATTTTTTAGTTGGACGTCAGGCTAGTAGGGGAAAAAGGATGGTACGAGCTCACTTTCTATTTTTGGCGGGAAAATGATGAGGTAGTGGGGTGAACCATACATATTTAGAAAGCTTATGACGTCAGCATGATAATACATGTATTTGATTCTGCGCATGCGCCTTCCTGGTCCCAGTGCGGCCTAACAAAGGCGCCAAACCGCGGCTTTTTAATTTACCTATTTTGCTCTAAACGCTCTGACATCAGACTTCTTAACTTACCTTCGTTTGATACTTTAATACATGTTTATTTACGACTAACACCTCAATCACATCACAAGAATACTTTATCCCTTAATATGACTATATTTTAGTGATGTTTATTACAGGGCCATAGACTTGCAAACTCTTGACATAATTTATAATGTCCTGACAGGTCCTAAAACAGCTAGGTAAAACACAGCTTGTGACCTAATTAGAGTTATGAGTGGCACGTGCAATCAATCAATGGCCTGATAGATAGTCTGGCAACTTAAGGACCTTCTCTGTCTCTGGGCCTATTGAAGAGAGTAGCTGATGTAGGATAACTGTCATAACTGATTCGAGCCTCGATTCCCATGATTCTAATGATTCCACCTTGATTCTGAACCCAAAGACTTTTTTCGGAAATAAAAATAAAACCTTTAATTTGTAGTCGTAGAGCTTGTTAATGTTAACGGAAATAAGTAATTCTTGGAAAGAGATACAGGTACAATTATACAGATAATCAGGTTGAGTTTTAGGTACACAGATGGGCGACTTGGGCGTCTACCAAGCCGTTGCATAATATGTTACAATTAATTTGGCAAAATCCACAACTGGGGATTTGAAGAGTTTATCCAATAATTACACCTCTTGAAGTGATCGGAATTAAAGGACTACACAAGATCCAAATATTCAGAATATTCAAAAACAATCTCAATAGAGAGCCAATCAATAGATCAATTAGAGAGGCCCATCAATTCCCAGAAAGTCAACATGTTTAGGAAACATACGTACTCTTCAAACATAAGTAAGCATTTGACATTGAGTCAATTACGTAATCTTAAAATCAAAATTAAGTACAGATAAAAGAATTAAATCGACGAAAGATTAACATTGATACGTACTGTACAATGTGTATATGATAATCGATACAAAGGAAGATTGAGACCCCGAGAGCACTCGTCGGACCCAGGGATCGAACCCGCACCCTTCTGATATTTACCCGAAGGACAGCGCGTTAGACTGCTCGGCTAGCACGACTCTACAAAAGGTTTCAATCTGTCAAGTTATTTGAAGGTAACTCGGAATGTACAGGCTAGGTTTGTGACACCGTTGGTCATCGGGAGACTGTTCCCTATGCTGCAGCGAAATACAA
>JAXIUW010219286.1:0-10673 GCA_035591015.1 Cephalothrix simula
ATAAATACCACTTATGTACTAAGTGCTTAAAGTACTATGAAGTTGAGGATGATGCACATGAGTGCGGCAAAAATCGTGCCTTAATTGTTCGCAAAAAGTGGATGAACACCACTTGTGCTACATTCAACCTCTAACACTAAAAAAGAAAAATCGAGGATCAGGTGATGAAGAAAGCGAAGAAGCAGAAGAGGAAACTGAGAGAGAGGAAGCTATTATAAGGGAGTTTTTGGGTAAGTATGATCTGCTTGATTGATTTTGGTTAATGTGATTCATTTTCTCTTAGTTTTATAACATCTAATACTTTCATTCAAGGTGAATGTGAGGGGGCTGAAGCAGCAGAAGCAAGAGCAGCTGAGGCTGAGGTTTGGAATGGGGAATCAAAGAGTAAAAGTAAACCCAAGATTCAAAGATATATTTATTTTGATGTTGAGGCAATGTTCGAGACAAAAGAAATCTTTAAAAAAATATTTCAATTCTTTTATTGTCTTTTTAACATTTACAGACACATGTGCCTAATTTAGTCGTTTGTGAGCATACATGTCCTGCTTGTGAGCATATTAAAGAATTTAATGAATACTCAGTATGTGATGTTTGTGGAAAGAACCAATTTGTATTTTTTGGGGATGATTGCAAAAGTTAGTTCTGTCAGTTTGTTTTCTGCGAGGAAAACATTGGATCAACGGTGATAGCCCATAATTTTAAGTAAGATATTTTTTTGTTGAAAATAACTCATAAAATAAAATCATAATTAATGACGCTAACCCTTTTCAGGGGATACGATAGTTACTTCATATTGAAGTATCTCTATGATAATGCTGTGGTGCCTGAAATTATATTCACCGGCAGGAAAGTGATGTACATCAAGTCCGATCTCATCAAATTAGGTTTGTTGACAGCCTAAGTTTTCTTCCTTTCCCTCTGTCCAGTCTTCCTAAGGCCTTCGGAATTGAAGGTATTGAAAAAGGCAGATTTCCCTTTTTATTTAATAGTCGCAAGAACCTGAACATGGAATGGAACAGTCATCCTGATGAAAAATATTACTTGCCAGAGTAATGAGTAAAAAAGCTAGTGCAGAATTCTTCACATGGTATAATCAGGTAAAGCACGAGCCATTTAATTTTAATGAAAAGCTTATACAATACTGTAAAACTGATGTGCAGATCCTACGTTGGCGTGCACACAGTTTAACAAGCTTTTCATAAATATCAGCAAAACGGCACTAGATCGTTATATTGAGCCTTTTGTCGAGTGTATAACAATAGCCTCGGCTTGTATGAAGTTATTCCGTGCAAAATTTTTAGAAAAGGACACCATTCCTATTATACCCAAAAAGGGCTATAGATATAGAGATACTACTTCTATTCAAGCTCAGAAATGGCTTGATTGGTATGCTCACAAAAATAGAGTAAGCGTACAACATGCCGGCAATGGAAGAGAGGTAACTATTATCGATGGACTAAAGGCTGATTGATGGTTACTTCGTTAGAGCAAATGGCGAAAAGGTTGTGCTGAGTTACGATGGACGCTGGTGGTAAGGCATAACAAAATTTCCGAGAAATATTAATCCTCGACTAAAAAAAAGTAATGTTTTACAGGCATGGATGTCAAAAATGTTATAATGGGTCAGAACTGAATTCACTGAAGGCAAGCGTATGCACACATTAATGATGGAGACTCTTGAAAGAGATAAGAAGATAAGGGATGCTGGGTTTAAGTTAATCAAAATGAGAGAATGTGAATTTAAAAGACAGCTTGCATCTGATGAAGAAATTGGAAATTCTGCGAAGCAAGATTGTATGAAGCCCCATTAAATTGTGGAGATTCTTTATTTGGAGGACGGTGCAATGCGATTCGACTCTTTTCTGACACTGATATAGATGAGGAAATCCATTACACCGATTACACATTGCTCTATCCGTTTATTAACAAAACAGGTACTTTCTTCTTTAACTATATTTTCGGATAAGATTGCTAGCCTATTGGATTTAAATTTTGTGTTTAAATTTACATGTATATTTTTATACATCCTCTAGCTTATGTGTAAATAGGTTATAATTTAAATATTAGATACTACAGTTATAAAAAATTATTTACATTATAGAATAAAAAGAATATATACATATTCATTTACAAAATTTAAAATGTCCATAAGGTAGACTTTTTATCCCATTTTCTTCAACCCATTGTTTGTCATCGTATGGGCTAAGACTTATTTTATTTTGTTCAATGGTATAAAGTCTATGACTTTCATGACCGATTCGTTGCATTATATTAGTGAATCTTCTTTGCTCCTTAAGACACTTGACATATGATTTATGATGCAATCAATATCTGGTGCAGTACAACAGAAGAACTGACACCTTTTGCTCTTTTGGATTCGCTCTTGTCTTCCCCATAAAGTAAGGAGTACATTTTAGCTTTTAACCCTACAAATTCATGTATCACTTTGTAACCAGTTTCAAGCTTCATTTTGCCTGGCACCTTTTTGTTTACAGTTGAGAACATCGGATGATTCTTGACAAAATTAGAAAAATCAAGATTTTTAAATAGGTATTAAACTTTCCATAAGATCTGGTGTTTGAATGGACATGGTGAGTGAATCTGTATCTGTATAAAGGACTGTAACTTTGTCACCATAATGGGGGCGTAAAATGTTGTAAAAGAAATTGTACATAATTTCTTTACTAATATCCAAAACAGACATGTCAATATGAATAGGGCGATTCATTACTAGTTTAACTTTTGACCTTTCTACGGCTACTAAACCTTCATTCATAATTTCAGAGCGTTTGTATGATGGACATGCTATTAATTTTCTCAACTTGTCTTCTCTATTTACTAAATTGACAACAACCCCCTTTCGAAGATTTTCCATTGTCTTGCCAAAAAGACTATTGTTCATTAATTTTAAGAAATCTTTTTCAAAATCATTCGTTGCTTGCATTCTAAGATGGGTATTCATTTCAATATAAGGCTGTAAATAGGCACTTTGAAAGAATGATAGAACACAATGAATTTTATCCAACTTCATACCAAGCTGCAAGTATCTCTTTATGAATATAGTGGATAATGTAGTTCTTTTTAGGATATAAATTTAGAATCAGCTTTTTCGATTTTGTATCAGGCTTCAAATTTAATTCTTCTAATAATTTCTTACAATATGGACTTAACATATCTTCACCAATGGACATGGTTTCAGGTGCTAAACGATAACTACTAAAATCATCATGCACTTCTTGTGGCTTTCATAAACCCACTTTTAGTAAGAATCCGATAGCATCAGTAGCTGCTGTATTGTGGATATTAAATGTGTTTTTAAAATTCTGTTGTGGTAAATTGGCGCACATGGCTATTTAAAAATAAAAGAAAGAAAAAGGGTATAATAATCTGCCATGTGTACCAGCCATTAGATGGGGAAAATTGAAAGAAAGAAAAGCCATTAATTGTTACATCAATGAGACGAAACAAACAGTTAGACCGTATCCCAGAAATTTCAGTGGCTGGGGGCTACTCCTGATGGGGTTGTAGAAGATGAGGAGGAGGAAGGTCTCTTAGAGGTTAAATGTCCCCATTCCATCCGTAGGCAAAAACCCCAAGAATCTTTTAAATTATTACACTTTACAGACAAAAGGGGGTACTTTTGAAATCTAATTATCTTTGAAATCTAATAATTATGCTCAGGTACAATGTCAACTTTTTGTCACTGGTTACAGGTGGGTGGATTTTGTTATATGGACCCCCAAAGATATTCATATTCAGAGGATTTTCTGGGATGAGCCATTTTGGAATAATTATTTTGAAAAATTTCTATGACATACACTGGTTACCAAGTGTGCTTGTTTAATACAGTTTCTCCATATAAATTTCACTTCTGTATAGAAAAAGAGATACGAAACCCATTATAAACAAACACACTTTTCCAAATTAAAGATGATCCTGAGCTAGGAAGTTTTTTTTTATTGGCGGGCTTTTTTATCTATGTGGTCGGCCACAGAACTACTTAACACCAGCTAATAATAAACTAGTTAATCAAACTCAAGTCTTATCATGGCAAGTTACATTAATTTTGCTAAAACAACCACCATCGAAAAAGAGAATATTTCTATAACATTGAATTCAGAGAATTTTCTTGTTGCTTCAATAAGCGAATGCAGTTGCTGGCTAGTATTCATCTCACAGGTGAATGGGAAATGAGCTTAAACTCCCAATGCACATGTCGTCGATGATGAGTGTACAATATGTTCTGCTGATGATGTTGCTGAAAACTACCATTATGGATACCCTAAACTTATCGAAAGGACACAAGTATTCATGGGATCCGCATTAGGTAACAAAATTAGGTCAGAAAATAACAGAGATTTTTGTGGATAAGACTTGGGATAATATAAATGTGATAAAATCTGAAATGTGCTTTGGTTGTCAAAATGACTGTCCAATTGGATCATCCAAGCCTGGGGTTGGATTATGATTACACACCAATTAATCCAATTGATCGCTACTTCAGTAAAGCTTATTCACACATATCGGTATCAGAAGTTTTTGATCATCTCAAGAATAATCTAAGTGACATCACCCCCAATAATAATAACTTGTTCCGAATCCGTGAACACTTTACTCTCTTTAGAGTTTGCATAAAACCTTACGTACGTGATCTTCTGCAAAGGCAATGTCTGGACTCTATATAAATTTGGATACTTAAATAAATTTTTATTTTTTGGATATATATGTTATTATTATTATTATTATTATTATTATTATTATTATTTTGAATTAATTGTTGTAATGTTACTAATTCTGTAAATTCTCCATATGTAAAAAATAGAATATCTAGTGAATATTTTAGTTACTTTATTATTCTGATTTGAAATTCAGACTGATGAGGTTGTTGTTGACTGTAGCTCTTCTGAAGAAAAGTCTCAAAATTGGGTACTTGTAGTCGAAAAATTCCCAGAGCAGAGTTTTTGTTTTTTGCCGAACTAATTATTATTACGTTGTTGTCACAGTGAACAAGAGAATCCTGAAAATGCCAGAAAACGCCTTGTAGATAGTTCAAGAACCAACATTTCTGATGATCTTTCTGCAACTGCATTACCCCACCGATACTTGATTTAGCAGAAGAAATGGCATTAATGAATATGCCATGAAAGAAAAGATAAAGTTATTGGATATGATTTCAAAACTTTCAGAAAGTGAACGTCGCAAAATATTTTCTGAAACGTCAGCGCAGACTGGTTTGAAATGCAAAAAGGGAGACTCACAGCTTCTCTTTTTCATGATATTTACAGAAGAATGAATACTGTAAAAAAATATTCCACCGAAATAAACGTTTCAAAATGGATGGCCTCTGTCATGAAGTATGGTCCCACTGTACGTACGTATGCAATGTCTTACGGAATAGGTATGGAACCTTTTGCAAAAGAGGTCGTGATGAGTCTTGTAAGGCCCACAAGAGGGTAACATTTACCAAGAATCCCGGTTTTTTACATTTATCCGAAGTTAAACTACATTGGCGTTACTCCCGATTTAATGTTTGATTGCAAATGTCATGGAAATGGCATCGTTGAGATAAAGTGTCCTTATAGTTCACAAAATGAAATTCCCTCTCATGAAAGTGTTGATTATCTCATAAAATCAGGTGAAAGTGTGACTGTAAAGAAAAATCGTGTCTACTATAGTCAAATTCAGGGACAGATTCATGTACTTGATGAAATAAAAACATCTTATTTATTCATCTATTCTATGAAAGGGAAGGTGTTGATAGAAATTGAAAGGGACACAGAACGTTGGAATGACATTTTGTCAAATTTAGTTATTTCTATCAAATTTTTTATGTCAAGAACTCATTACTAAACAAATAGCACAGAAATATTTGGATCAGGAAAATAACGATGTCTTAGGTACCTCTCACAAAGATAAAGGTGTCACAAGAAGAGTAAATTCAATCTATACGATTAGATCTCTTTTTGGAAAGTGTAGAGAAGAATGCTGTATCCCTTTTTTATTTGTAACTTGCTCAGGATGCACTTTAACTTTCATGAATCATGCGTAAAGAATACTTTTCAGGACAATAACAATCCTTGGTTTTGTAAATGGTGTAGCTAAATGTGCATGTGCATGTGCAGTATCCAGGTTGCTAAGTCCACAACACACTCTTAATATTTGGTCTAGCATAGGAAGAATGTTCATGAGCACCTTGGTTTGAACAAGTTTGAAAGATTTTACTTTCCTAATGATCATCTCAACTAAAATGCGCAGGTTTGCTACTTTTTTGGTTTTTCTTACCCGCGCCTTTGTCATTTGAGTATTACCCCTTATACCAGGCAACGTCTGCAAGTTCATCCGATATTGTGAAGCCCTTATCTGGTACAGTACAGTTACAAACTGTACAATAAACACATGCATTAGGTGGCTCTAATATGCCCAGCAGAGATCAGTAGTAAGTTTAATAAATTAAATAAGGATATAAATAAACGTATAAATGATGCATCCTTTCAGTACCAAACAAAGGGAATGTTAACAATTTTGATTTTAAAACTATAATATATCCTTTACAACTAACTTAAATTAGATAAGAAGCAATATATGATTAACTTACCTTAGGGAAGCCTTCAAAATATCGTTCGCTCCCAACTCGTCAGCTTGCACGTTTTGAAACGCTTTGAAACAAACGAATTTCGCACCTGGTTATAACGCTCGTTTTGAAGCATTTCATATCGTTTTGGGTGAACTAATCTTTAGTGTGATTACTTCGCGCCTAATCACCGATGTCAATTATTATTATAAATACACAATTCAAAATAGTTCGGACACCTGGAAAAAAATTTAACAAAAAGTCGTGGCACAGCTATTGGAGAACAAAAGAAGTCCCTGTGGTGATAGTAGTTTAAATAAATGAAAATTGTGTATCATTAAATCTTATGCAGTAAATTTAAGTATTTAATTAAGAATGGTGATCAATGATTATGCAAACGCTCAGTTAAAGTTTTGTTCTCACATTCAACTTTTTCGATTTTTTTCTGTTAAAGATGAGTTCAGTTTTTTTTAGATTTCCAAAGTCATCGACTGACACAAAAACTATTTGATAAACTGTTTCATATGTGCCATCAGACAAAAATGTCACCACAGCAAGCTTGGCGATCCCTATATACGTAATTATGAAAATCGAGAGTGGAGTGAATGCAATAAAACTTGAAGCAATAATGATTGGTATTTTTGCAAAATTATATATCTATTGGTGCTGATTCAGAATATCTGCCAATTTACTCAAATTTGTTTTCGAATGATCAATCAATTGTGAATATTAATGTTCCACATCAAAAAGGTGTGACCATTCTGTTTATTTACCGGTAATTAAACAATTGAATAGACGTGTAATAATTTGAAACCCTCGGGTTCCTGATTAATATCATAATGTGGATCAATGAGTAGAACTGCTTTTATTATTAAAATCTTTTAAATTGAATTGAAATATGTTTTTTTAAATTGAAAAAGAAACAAGAACAAGAGTAATGATAATTTGGATGAACATTTTTAATGGAACTGTTTTTTAAGGCGGTACATTTGCATTCACATATATACCCTTTGTAAAACTTTGAAGACTTAGTTTTCTTGTCAGGAGCAAGCATAGTCCTCCGTACGGTAGAATTTGAAATTTTGATATGCAGTACTTCCTTTAAAAGATTTCATTGACATTTGCACCATTTGTCCGGCCATTTGTGTACATTTTGGTTAAAATGACCCCACTGATTAAAGAAAATGGATGGCATACATGTTGCTAGACTTTTCAATCGACAGTCCAAAAAGCCAGCTTTATAAATGCCAGTCATTTTAATAAATATTATTTTTTCGATTCCAAAATTTATCTTATGTTTAAATCAAAATTAGATCACCTTTTTATGTTGAGTAATTAAGGATTTTATTTGATCAAATCGCGGATCAAATAAAATAAAAAACAACTGTTTTCAAAATCTATTAATAAATCTTGAATTATTGTTTTTATTATAATATAACGCCAACAGCCGGACTACATTTCAAGCGTTCGCCAAAAACGATATGAAACGCTTCAGAACAGACGTTAAAACCAGGTGCGAAATTCGTTCGTTTCAAAGCGTACAAGCTGACGAGTTTTGAAGGCTTCCCTTACTATGAATAATATACTTCAAAAAAAAAATCGTATTTTATCTAAAAATTCCAAAAAAAGTGTTATTTGAAGAGCGTGTTTACCATTTATTTTGTACTACGAATTTACTTCCAGGATCGAAAAACCTTGATGACGTATGTAAGAAAACCTGGCGGAAAACCGTCGGCTAAATAGAACTGGAGACAGGTGTATTATAAGGATTAATTAGAAGGTGATAATCATTGAGAGATTTATTTGTTCATTTGTAAATATGCTCCATTATATATTTCAAAAAATATAGTGCGTCAAATACACAAATACACTCGGGGTTGAAAACTGTTTTTGCCTACCATCTTTTGTTTTGATGAAAATTATTTGGTTACATCTATGCTAGTTTTAGCTGATTATTTTCAATGTTGTTTTAAGAAACGGGGCATTACAAAAGCAGAACTTGAAGATATAAGATGTACAAAAGCACAAGTAGGTTATTGTTAAAATATGATTTAAGTTTATGAAATAATTTTTCATGTTTTTTTTCAAAGAAAGGGCTTTATAGAAAGCTAATTTTTAGGCACTATATTACAGAAAAAGTATAAAGAAGTTTACAACATCATTGATAATAAATGTAAAGGAAGAATATATGGTAGACCAATCTCTTAATACCAAGTAAGCATGAAATATTTTCTTTTGGGTCAGAGTTATAAATTTTAAAGGGGAAGTTTACCCCAGAATTTTTTCGTCACCATATCATAAATAATGTTTATATATATATATATAGATTAGATTGATTATTTTCCTTTCTAGTCATTATAATATATTTTTAAAATGATTTTTATTTCGATACATGGGGAGCGCCATGTTTGTGTTACTTTAACTTTCAATTCCGTGATTTTGGCCGTTGATTGGTCAATAAATTGATTCGCGACCTCTTCAACTGTTATTCTAAACTACCGACTGACGTCACATTGCACTACTCAGATAAGATTTTTGTTTGGAAATCATTTAAAATTACACCTCAGTTAATTTCAGGCAAGCATATTAAAAAAGTGTCTTTCCATTAGATGATGGGAGATGAAAGCTTGTGACGCCTCTGGTATGCCTTAAAAGAGGAGTTTCTATCTCTTACTGAGATATTGAAAATCGAAAAACCGCAATGTGATGCCATCGATTCTACTGTCATGGCTGCCCCAATTAAAATGAAAAAATCATAAAAATATATCCACCTCGGGGGTCATAGATTTTTTTCCAATGGATAATAATGTTTAATATTGAGTTATTAAGCAATTTATGTAAGAAAAATTCTGGGGTAAACTTCCACCATAAATGTATAATATTTTTCACTAAAGTTTGTAAATACTAATTCCTCTTAAAATAATCAATTTTAGATAATAGACTCTACCTGTCACCCATCTGATGATGATGAAGTCTTAAGTGTAAGATATATGACTTTTTTTGTTATATATATAAAATACTGCTGATAGGTTTGACTTTAATTTATAAAATTTTGATTTTGTAGGTTACAGACCTGGGCTACAGAAATGAGGAATTTGATGGCGAAGAAGTTATAAAGCTATTAATAAGATAATTTAATCAAATCAAACCTAGAAGTATCTTTTATCTATTTTTTTTTACAAACATTTTTTTCATTACAGAGCCCAAATGAAAAAGAAGAATCTTAAGAAGAAAAAAATGCTGATATGGTTAGTAATTATTATGCCAATAGCTTGAAATACCAATAATTCAAATAAACGAAAAAGAGATTTAGTTGTCAAAACTTTTATGTTATTGCAGGTTATAGAAAAAGAAAATGATTCAGACAGTTCTGACGTAATAATTTTGACAATAAGTTTAAATATTTTGATCACAATTAATGATTCACAATTGTAAATGAGTGTGATTTTAATTCTTATCAAGCTTAAATAATTTTTTTTCAGCTACCTAATTTTCCCATGTTTCAACACATGAGTGACATGAACCTTGAAAAAGAAATTAAAGAGGTAGGAAAATTAATGAGCTGTTATATCAAATGGTTGTTTAAACCTAATTTAATCAGGTTGAATTATTGTTTTGATTAATTATTATTTACAGGGAGCTGATCAAAGCATAAAATTTATTACACAATTCTATTTAAAGTAAAGAATTTTTAATTGTAATCTTAATAACCTATATAAAGCTATATAAATCTTACCTGATTAAAATGTTGTTTTCTTCTTCTTAGTAGTTAGTTCTTGATGTCAGACATAGAATTGTTGGGGAAAAACATCGCACGAATCCGCAAATGCGCGCGCCCAGTCATGACGACGTGGAGCCTGCACATAAAAACAGAGACATGCCCTAGCCCTCTTGAATTAAAAAAAATTACTCAATCATCATCTGATGTGTGTATGTTTCAGCGCTGATACTCATACCACTGTATACTCTTGTACAACTGCTCCATAGAATTCAAAATTTGGACTCAATACCACTCAATTTCGACTCAATACCATGCCCATAACCTTATATAATCATAATCATATTTAAAATCATGACAATTCACATCAGTCACCCCATCAAT
>JAXIUW010219397.1:0-10672 GCA_035591015.1 Cephalothrix simula
GTCTTCTTGAAAGGCGTTACCTTTTCACCACCAAGGGTACGAGAGCAACGTGTGCCATCAACGGTGCTCAAATATTTCCGATTGAAATGAGAAGGGCTTATTGTAAAACAGTTTTACAATAAGCCAATGAGAAGGCAGAACAGATAGAACACCGGTCACGCGAGAAACTGAGAAAGTACATTACTATTCGCGCCAAGGCCCGAACAAATTTTTACTATCTCATGAAAATATAGAACCAAAAAAAAAAATATTTCAAGAAAAGAGGAATTATAGGAGGTTTTGATGAAATAGAGGAGAATAGATGATTCCTCTTTTTTAGAGGAAAAAGAGGAGCGCTGGACACTATGCTGCCACCACTGCACTGCATTAATTTTTTTTCCAGGCTCATATAGGATCATATGACCTTTTGACTGACCCCCACGGGTTGCCTGATATTAGTAAGAACCCCGGATTTGCTTTTTTTATGCTTGATATGCCAAACAACCTAGAATGTAGGTAGTTTTGGTCTCACCAGAACGATTCGGAGTGTTCCCGTGATAGTGGACATTTTTGGACATTTTGCGCCACTACTCGGGTGGGGCAAAAAAGTTTTAAAAAACTCCATGGTGCGTAACTTTCCAAATGCCCTTTATAGTTAATGCCCTTTCCAAAAATGTCTAGGGTTAAGGGATTCCGATGTGCCTTCTAGGAGATTCGACGGTTAACCATTTTACGGAGCCTCATCCAATTTTTCCATCCATTTGTGTAATACTGTAATACAAAAAGTATAGCCTGGACCGGCATCTCTGTGGGACAGGCTTCCCTTTATGTCTGCTGTAAAAGTAGATGTACATACATATTTACCATTAATAACGTGATATCATACCATGTGGGTAGGGTTTCACAATCTAAATCAAGATGAAGATGTCATCTAATAATGTTTCGCACCCAAAGGAAATCAATAATTTTTGTTCGGTCCCATTAGAATCCCAATGTTAATTTTTTTTATCATGATGTATCACGCACCAGATGTCTTTCGGGCCTCCCGGGGCGGAATTAATCGAATGTTTACCAGAATGGCAGCTCCTATGGGCGATGCCAGGTAAATATGATAGAGCATTTTTGAAATTAAAAAGGAAAAAAGTCAAACCAAATATGTGTTGGAAAAGATAGAATGGTTGGATAAGAAACATATAAGTAAAAAGTAGTCGCAGTTATTTTATTATAAACATAGTTTCAAAAACTTAACAAACTTCCTCCTATTACTAGTTACCTTCAAATAAGTTGGCAGATTGAAACCTTTTGTAGAGTCGTTCTTGCCGAGCGGTCTAACGCGCAGTCCTTCGGGTAAATATCTGAAGGGCGCGGGTTCGATCCCTGGGTCCACCAAGTGCTCTCGGGGTCTCAACCTTTCTTTGTATCAATTTAATAAATTATATATGAAAATTATACATGTATAGCTATCCTGGAATTTGGTCAAAAATATTTTTCAACTGTGCTAAATTACTTAAAATCTCACTTAAGTGTTTTCAATATTAACTATATATTTATACATGTATATGTAGTTCAGCAGGTTCGTTTTAATTCCACAAACGAAATTTCATTTTTTTAGAAAAAGTTCGGAGGAAAAAGACTCGAGCTTTATGTTGTTATGCAGCATATTACAGACGGTTTTGGTCAGACCATAATTGTCCGTAAATACACAGCATCAACATGGTTACATTTTTATTTTTAAACTCTGTTTACTGTTTCAAGCAAAACAATTCGCACTAATTACATTTTATACAAATAAATTGTTTAATAAAATTGGTTTTGATTGTGCTAAGTATTTTAATTAAATCTCAGTTTTTTTCAGGTAAATAGTTCAAACAGTTTGATTCTTATTTCAGTGGTTTCAGTTCTAAAAACCAGTAGTTTATGTCATATACATGTACATGTAGCTCTCCAAAAATTGATCAACATTGGTGCATAAAATTTGGTTTTGACTGTGCTTTAGTATTTTAAATTTAATTTAAATAGTTCAGCAGTTAAAAATTTTTTCAAGTGATTTCAATTCAACATAAATGCAAAATTTATAATGAAAAACACTTAAGAAATTGCGCCATTTGTCATAGTTGATACACGGTCTTAGTTGATATACAGCATCATAATTATATTTTTTAATCTATAGTTTTTTACTTCTAGTTCCAAAAATTAACAATTTTCTCTAATTTAATTGGTGCTTAGAAATTGGTTTTGACTGTGCTATAGTGTTTTCAATTTTATTAGTTAAAATTTTATTTAAGTGATTTCAATTCTACATAATGTAACAGAATTTTTTTTTTTTTGCAAAATTTATGATGAAAAACACTTAAGGAATACAACAATCCGTCAAGCAACATGCTATAGACTTCATAGATGCTATATCTTCAGTTTTTTTTACTTCATGTTCAGAAATTAGTTCATGAAATTCTTTTAGACTGTGCTAAAAACACATAGTTTAAATCACACTAAGTGGTTTCAATTTACTTAAAATGGTTTACTATTTTCAAATTTATTTAAATCAAATGGTTTCAATTTCAATTAATCTTTTGTGCAAAAAGATGAAAAACACTTGGACTTTTAGAAGGAATAGCGTTATTTGTAATGCTACATTATAGAAGGCATTGGTCGGACCTTATCAACTTGGTTACATTTAGCTCTTATTTGTTTCAAAAAAAAATATAAATTTCCCTAACTTAATTCGGAAGAGGCTAAAGAGGAGGAAAGCGGGGTCGATTTTGTATTGCGGAATAAAAAAGCCGATCGATATTTTAACGGGACCGCTATACTCGAAAGACCCCGTTTTCCTCCTCTTTAGCCTTTACCACTTAATTCTATTGTACAGTTTTCCAAAAAGTGCTTCATAGAAATTTGTTTTGACTAAGGTTAAGTAGTAAGTAGTTTGTGTATATTTAACCAGAACGTATTTCTGATTTAACTTAAATATAGTTTTAGCAGAAGGCAGAACATATAAGCATCAACAACAATGATTTCAAATGTGCGCTACACTATATTTACCATAAACAAATAACATGTGATTGGTTTATTAAAATTAAACTTAGTTTATCAGAACCACCAATTAACGTTTTTTTCATCTTTGGGAAAAAACATCACAACTATAGAATTAACATCTCGTATTGTTGTGTACATTTTATACATGTATTGTTTTAGCGAATTGTGTATATTTTACCAGAACGTATTTCTGATTTAACTTAAATATAGTTTTAGCAGAACATATAAGCATCGAACAAACAGCATTGTACATAAACACTTAAAACAATGCTTTCAAATGTGCGCTACACTATATTTACCATAAACAAATAACATGTGATGGAGTAAATATATCTTCGTACTGAATGTAAACAGCCAATACTTTATAAGTGACCACTAAGCATCACATGAAACTCTTTCGCATTCAATTTGCGGCGAAATTCGCCCATCACTCGAACATTTATATGGCATATTGAATGCAACAGAACTCTGCTATTTTATTCAAGAAGTATTTACCAATATTTTTTCATTAAGGCAAGTGAAATTGCTAGACACTATTGATGAAATAGACACTCAATACACAAAGATAGATTCTTAATGAACAATTTTCCAATTTCTCGTCTCCCATCGGTCGTGGGCCGTTATGTTTTTTCTACAACTAATGACAAGTGCAGTTATACCTCTTAAGTGGCAAATTTTAAGAATAGTAGCCGGTTTAAATTTACTTCGCCTTTAAAATCTTATTTATGACTTACTGGTTTTTTAACGAAAGAAACAAAACCATATCCTTTTGATTTTTGACTCTGGGGATCTTTAATAATTTTCACATCTCTGAAAATAGAAGATAAAACATTAAATATTGATAAATGTGTAATGCATATTAAATTTATAGTTTCCAATAGTCTTTCACCCCATACATATTTTATTCAATTACAAAGTTTTAAATTTGATATGACGTTATTCATACGCAGCCATCTTGAACTCCAAAACATATCCTAAGTTAATCCTGAATTTTGTTGCCAAAGGACACTATTTATTCGGAACTAAAAATATTCTCTTAAAGTATAAAATTTTTCTTGTCTAAATCTAAGTAACTAATTTCAAAATAATTTAAAAATACGTTTACGTTTCGAAAAAAAATTAGCTGTAAAACATGCAGACTAAATGATTATAGAATATTCAAGTAGGGAATTAAAGAAAAGCCTTCAAAAAATTAAATTTTGTCATCTAAAAAGTGAACATGCAAAAATTTTAAGTTAAAATCTACAGTATTTTTCTAAAAGGCCACTAATCAGAAAATGTTAACCATCAAAAGTTGATATTAAACAAATTAATCTGTCCCAGAACTGTATGAAGGTAGATATCATGAAACGGCGAATAAATGCACCCAATTTAAAGAATTGTCCTACTCAAATCAAATATGTTCTACATTTAAAAAAAAAGCGTCATAATATGCATTTTAGTTTTGCACTGTGCTTCGAAGGATCACACCATTTTAGAAAAAATAGATTCATTGCTGAACATTTCAATTATCAATTTACAAAAGATTTAATCTTGATATATTTTCAAAATACAAAAGAGGCGTCACAGAATTCTATGCCTAATCATGGGTTTTTCAATGTTGAAAATAATATAAAAATGATTAAAAAAAAAGAAATTTTAATACGATAGACAAAATAGAGAAGGGAATATAAATTTCAAATTCCAATTTTTTAAAATACTACTAAATAATTAAATAGAATCATTTTGTAGCTATACAGAAATCGATTTATTTTCACATATTTAATTGTTACAATACGAAGTGATTTCTGAAATTTGTTCTTAAATTGTTTGTTTTTATTAGGCCTATAATTTTTATAATTGATATAAAAAATTTTGAGTTTTAAAAAACATTGCTTTCTTTAGAATATTTGTCTCGATTCTGCTTACTTTGAAATTTGGACCTACCACATTTAGATGGAAAACGCGCCTCATCCGTTTCATACAATTATTCGGACGTTCGTTTTATGTTAACATTCATGTAATTATGATGGGTTCATTGTACAAGACCAGTTATTCATATAAAGTTATTCAACGATTTAGGTGTGCAGGTAGATGATATTTATTTCCAATAATCATGAGATGACAAGCAAAAATCGTTAAATAAAACAGATATTGCACCTTTTTTCGTGCAATATCTGTATAATATCTAATATGTTAATTGCCTTGTTTAGGAATTGTGTTAAATGAATTGGCCATTGAAGGTTATGATATGCTAAGACGATCGTATGAATTAAGTCATTATAATAACGAAAGTCATATAGCAACCAAAAAAGCTTCAAAAAACTTCCGAAGCGCATTAGTTCTTTTAGCTATCGTTGCGGCATTATCCATTAGCTATTGAAATATCAGGTTGCAACTCGTGCGCTTGCGACCTGTAGAAGTAGTTTGCGTTTTTTTATCCTTTTGTGCAGTACTAAGATTCAACTTAAAATGCTGCTGTATGCTGTATCCTTTTGTGCAGTACTAAGATTCAACTTAAAATGCTGCTGTAACCCGGAAAATAAGATATTTCAATTTTTTTCAATGGTGATAAAAATAGAATGTGTGTATAAATTCTAAAGGCTATCAGAAAACATTTGTTTTTTTTTAAACTTTGGTGAGCCGCGTTTTCCATCTAAATGTGGTAGGTCCATTATCATTATATTAAATGGTTAAAATCTTAGTTAGTGTGGCTTGATTTGCTTCAATTTTACTAAAGTAGTTCTTTTGTGTTCTTATTGGTTTCACATTTCAACTTAAATGGTTTCAAATTTCACTTAAGTGGTTCTTTTGTGTTTTTAAGTGATTTTTATTGTTTACAATACTAGTATCTGAGACAATTAAACACGAAAAAAATTTGAAAATGATACAAGCAGAATTAAAATAAGCGGTAAACTGTGAAATTACCCAAACCAATTAAAATATTCGACTTGATTTTATAAATTGATGAATACATAAACAGGAATATGTGCATTACATGCGGAGTAATATAATGAAGATTGATTTGTACATTACATAATGCGGATGTATGTACAGTATGCGGTTTTTGCTAGTTAGTACTTTAATAGGCTAAGGACTATAAAAAGACACGAAAAATTCTTAAAAAGTAAAAACGGGAAGATTTATGTAATATAAAAGGCATATATACATATACATAGCCTGGGTCATCTATGTCCGTTCCATGACAATCTGTTGTAGAAAATACGTTTTGTTATTTTTCATAACATAAGTGAAAAAAGCGAATAAAATCAATAATCACTTTTAAGAGAAAGAATAATATGTGATTTAACATTTAATTTTGAATTATGAAATATATAAACAAAACAAATAAACGCGAAAATTAAGTAACTAGACAGCATTAAAACTGAAAATAAGCAAGCAAATACGAAACCATCATTTTTTCTTAAAAACGATAATATTATTTGTGAAATTTTCGTTAGAAAAGGATAAAAACCCCTTTGATTTCAATTCTGTATGCAAGGTTACAAGATATTTCCTCCTGCTAGTTCAACTAATTTAACAATTTCTCCAAATTACAAGTATATGATAACCGTAACTGTAACATTTCTTATAACCGTCGTGTCATATTCACATAACCGTCGTTTTAAATTATATCGTCTGCGTAACGGGCATTGTATGATTGGCCGATTACATTGCAAAGTGGAAACGTTTTACCGAACACTAGATTTACCCTGTAGTAATCTTTTAGAAAAATACTGGGAAAGAAAGCTGCTTAGAAATTCACATGGGATTTAACAATCAGGTCGGATGACATAAAATGATATTCGCCAAACATTCAAGGAGGAATGAATGCATCCTACTACAACCAAAGTGAATATCAAACATTCTGCCATAAAAATACAGGAGGTATTAGTGTACGTCTCGGTGTATATACTAAATAGCGGGCAACAGTGTTTTAGAGCCATCACTATATAAAACTAACGCATTAGAAATGAATCAAATATTCTGCCATACAGAAGGGATAAAGAGAACTGAGTAGTGTACTAAATTTTCAAAAATAGCGGGTGTTTTATAAGCCCGCATTATCTGAAGGGCGCTTATTTGATCCCTGGGTCCACCGAGTGCTCTCGGGGTCTCAATCTACATGTACCTTTGTACCAGTTATTACGAATATATATTTTACTATGTTAGCTAGTGCATGCTGGACTGCTGGTGACTATACCCTAACGGCAACCTCTGGTGTTAACTAAATAAAATTGGTACATTCAGAGTTACCTTCAAATAACTTGGAAGATTGAGTCGTGCTAGCCGAGAGGTCTAACGTGCAGTCCTTCGGATAGATAACTGAAGGGCGCGGGTTCGATCCCTGGGTCCGTGCTCTCGGGGTCTCAATCTTCCTTTGTATCAATTATATGCGAATACTATTAACGCATTAGAAATGAAACGCCAAAATAAATGTTAAAACCAGTAGAAAGAATAAAAGGTAGGTGTCCTTTTAGCGGATAATTTGGTAAAAAATAGAAAGATTGCCAAATTTTGCTTACTTTACGCAATCAATATACCAGCCATTTAAAATCACCAGGGGGGGGGGGGGTGGAATGGGTTGTGCTAACGTGGGTAAGATAATTGAATAACGAACCATCGAGTTGCCCCATCCCCAGGGTTGTGGATGTTTTATGTTTTATTTTCCCCATTTTCAGTTAAGAATAAAAGAGACCAATATAATCTAGAATTCATGGAAAGAATCAGCAACGCCTATACATTTGATATGCAGGTGCAATGTTTCGGGCGCACAAGAAATAAAACTACATTATACGTGCTACTAAATAAACAGTGATATAATCTTGTTGAGGATAGGCGAACAATCCCAAAGCAATTCTATTTCTTGTTCGGTCGAAACAAAAAAAGACCTAAGCGATGCCTATTCTTTCCATGAATTCTTGATATAATAATGAAAGACTAACCTATAATTTAGATATTGTTCAGGAAATTGCATAGATATTGCCTCAGGTGGGCTCGACAGAGGCTCCCCTACACAATATTTAAACAGAAAGGTACGACAAAACCACTGACACAGTCAAAATCATTATCATCAGCTATGATTGTCAGAATACATGTATAAGTTTCTTTAACAATTTTGCATTTCTCCGCAGTGCTCAGTCGCAATACGGTATCAAACGCCCATTCTATACTACTTTTGTCAGACGCCTATCTAACGCCGAATGGAGAACCAATAGCATTAATCAATTAACCCCGATTGAACCATCTGGTTAGCCATTGTCTTCCCTATGAAGAGGAGAATCATGATGAATTGATCAAAATTTCTCATCACTAATTGACTTCAGCACATCATATTGGACAGTACAAGGGTCACGAATTGACAGAAGCACTATCATACATGTACACGAGGATGATCATTTGACCAAAGTAAGTTGCTATACGGCGTTCAAGACTTACTGTTGCTACACAAAGTAAGCCAAGATTCAATTTGTAGATTGAAAGTTTGAATGACAACGACGATTATCCTTAAGGCAGATGGTCTTCCTTCTAACAGGTCCCCAGTTCTAAACGTATACCTAAACGTATACCTAACAGAAATACATAAAAAGATGGAAATGGAAAGGTCAGTGTATCATCCTACACAACTTTGTATGGGAAATATCTTCAAAATAAAAAATAATTGAAGTCCGAAACGGCGCACAGTTAATGACGTAGTCAATCCTCCTAATATATTTTCTTACAACAGAGAGGAAAAAGAAATACGTACTTGACCAGTTGCATTTTCTTTACTTTACAGATATATATGTCAAGATCACGCTAAGTAACTCTATAGAGTTACATTTATAAGCGTGTTCTGCGACATATTAGACAATCAAAGCAAAATGATAATATCAATATTTATCGAGGCCGAAGGATTTTATCGAGGTGAAGCCGAGATTAATATCATTAATATTATTATTTTGCTTCGATTGACTTATTTGGATCTTTAAAGATTGGTCAATCTTTCTCCGAGACAAAATGATACTTTTTTTGTAGCCTATGTATGTTCAAGGCAAAAATAGTTTTGCCACGTTAAACAAATCGATTCATATTCATACTTTCGATATCATTTTTCGATTTAATCGTTAATTAGTTAAGTTAATAGCCAATGAATACCAATGTGAGTTACGCCGCATTAGCGAAGTGGTAATGCATTCGCCTTCAAAGTAGGAGTCCCAGGTTCGCGGCGGTCGAAAGTTTTTTCGGGCGACATAAGTCGCTTTAGAGGTAAAAACTAAGTTCTAAAAATAAAGTTTTGAATTAAGATTTTATTTAATAACAAGAAAAGTAATCCGATTTGTTTTTACAGAGAAACCGAATTCTTATGGATAGTAATACGCGTTTGAATTGGGAGGAGTGATGCGGTCTTTGTGTTACTTAACCTATATCTTTTCATTATATTATACAATCACTTTACAATCGATCATGAATGCTGATTTTAATCGACTGGACAAATTAAATTGAGGATTATTCAGGTGGAAAGAGGAGGCAAAATATCCCATTGATAATGTTATACAAAATAAACGAAAATAGACATTTTTAGAAGGCCGAAATTTTATGAAATAAAAATTCTTGTTTACTATTAATGCATCACGCATCCCCTGAAAAAAGTAGAATAATTTAGGTGAAGATTCCGGGAAACTGCGGAAACGCCGGGGTAAATGAAAATCATGGTGGCCACTCCGATGTATTTATAGTTCGTCTCTTTATTCAGGGTATTGTCATCATTAATGGCCACAATATTGGTCGATATTGGTCATCGAGAGGCCCACAACTGACACTGTACGTTCCTGGACAAATTTTGCACAACTTGGCGGATAATATCATCAGTGTTTTTGAAACGGATCGGGCTGCTTGTTCTATGAATCCGTTGCATTCCGGTATAAACTGTACTGTGGAATTCTTTGAGAGACCAATTTGGGGTCAAGGGGTACCTTTAGGCATCCCTCGGCCTCTTAGCCAAAGTTCTAAAAGGATTTTACCTGTAGCGATTGTATTGTCAGTAATTTTTTCATGTATTGTTGCTATAGTCTCTATTTTTATTGTTAAAACAAAACGAATTCCTTGTAAGAGGTCCTATAGACATTCATCATTAGATTATGTTCAGTTACAAAATGACGATTTTGAATCGGATGAAGAAACAGTTTCATTTTTAGTCGGTGTCGTTTCGTGATTTTTTTGTATAATTGGGGGAGGTGCATTTTTTAAAATCAAAAATGATAATGTCTCCTACACTAGTCTGGTTACCAGATCTTAGAATCAGTAGGTTTATAGGTAGGTACGGTATGGCCCACATCCATTTTGAATTAATTAGTGACGTCACAAAAATAAACAAAACATTAAAATCAAATTTTTCAAAAAATGTAAAAATGAAGTCAAACACAACGGTAGAATTTAAAGGAGAAATTTACTATGAAAATATTGGTATATGATTGATCGTAGATTTAAATCATACCAAAATAATGTAGTTTTTCTGAAAAATATGATTAAAAAAGACGTGTGGATCAAGACCCCGTGTTTTCAGTGCCGTTATTTAAACCTATTATATAGTTACATGAAAATTACATTATTGTGACATGATCTTAATAATACAATATCACTAACTATTTTGGAAATATGGGTTTTGAACATGCCCGATGATTTTGCTTGAAATGTTTAT
>JAXIUW010219508.1:0-10661 GCA_035591015.1 Cephalothrix simula
GTTGAAAACAATGCGTAGTTTGAAGGTATAGTTACCATGGTGACGTCACTCGCGCCAACCCGCGAAATTGAAATTCGTGCCAATACAGCTCCTTTAAGGACAGTTTTAAAACATAGTTTTTTAAATATTTATTCAGTTTATATTACCTGTGCGCACAGAATGACTTACATGGAAAGCCTGTCGGGGTAAACCAGAGAGTTTTAAAAAATGTTTTAAAAATTATGTTACTGATCTCGGTTTTATAATAATAAATAATCTAAATTTAAAAAAAGTTTTAATAGAATATTTTGATGTAATTTCCAAAATATCCTGGGTATCACAATATTTACGTTGCAATTGTAACTAATATTCGACCGGCTGTAGGTTATCTCTGAACATAAAAAGCATCAATCGTTATTCAAAATATGGAATCTTATGTCTCTAATGACAGCTATAGAGAATTTCAACAAAATAATTTTGATTATTAAATTTGAAGGATTTTTATATCGCTCAATATTTTAGATCATCAAAAACTTCGTATCATGATATTGTGAAAAGTTATAACAATGAAAACTGCTGCTACCTACACAGATTATTTCCTGGAGAGAATAGTATCGACCTTTGGTTCTCAATCAATCCGACTTCCATTACTAAAAGTGGCCAAACGGTAAATTTCAGATCGTAGAAGATTGTGTCGATAATAATTTGCTAGAGGCAAAAACCTCGTAACGAACACTGAAAAAATGACCAGCTAGTCGGAATTTGTTCATAAAATATAGTTATGGTTCTTTGATTCACTGGCCAATATTTGCAATTGGTCGGTACTGAGGGATATTTGATTTTTCTTCTCTATCTACGAGTCGATATTACCAATGGTATGTAAAGGACACGTTTGATCACGTTTAGCTGTTTATCATATTTCTACAAAGACTTTGCTCTAAATTTTCACGGTATAAAACTAGTTCTAAGTATTTTTCCTGAGCCTCAAACCATCTGTTGGCCAACTAACTTCTTTTTTCTGACTAACTTAATATGATAAAATGTTATCTTTATCATCATCATTATCATTAAACATGAGCTATTATATGGTACAAGTTAACCGTTGGTGTAATTCATACCCTTAGCATATTTTGTTTCTCCTTCACTTCCCATTGTGCGTTGGACCTGAAATTATGAAGGTAAATGGTGTATGATGAGGTAGATGACGATGTCTCTTTATAAAACAAGAAAATCCACAATATATTTTTTAGAACTATCCATGATAGTATCCATGATACCCACTAATTTAACGGAATTTTGTCATTTATTGAAAAAAGCTTTGCGAGAAAAAGCCGAAACGTCGTAACTTTAATAAGCCTTTGGAATTCTAAAAAATATATTGTGGATTTTCTTGTTTTATCAATTTGACACGGATATTGTGTTCTTCTACTCTGTTATGTCTCTTTATCATAATACTTGGACATTTGCAATAGATTTAATCAACATACACCTACATTGTATAGCGTGCTATTACTATGATGTATACATGAATAAATGCTTTGAGAGCTATTGGTGACATATTTCAAAATTTCGAAAGCAACGCATCCTCTTGTGTAAACCACTAATGAATTGATCATTCTCTTAGTGTCTTATAATGGCATTAATGACTTAAGGGATTTAAGCTATGAAGCAGTGCGATGATTTTATTTCTTAGCACTCATTACACACAACAAAGAGACAATGTAACGTCTGTGTAAAAAAGTCATGATTTATTATAATGAACGAAACAATCATATTTTATGAAATGAATTTCGAAGTTAAAATACCCTTGACCATATAAAACTAACTAATGTCAATTAGATGTGATAATTCTGTGTCTCTTGTGGGTATTTGTTCATATATGATACATGTGTATATATATTTTATTGGTAGTGTTTATGTCATTTGCTACATTAATGCATCTCTCTTGCAATTATTATTCTCTTTGATAATACAAGGCGCGCCAGAGGTCCCGGAAATAAACATGATTGAGATCGACCAAATTTAGAATGTAGACCAAATGTAGAATGCATGGGTTTTTGTAACTTGCAATTCTAAAATTTATGACACTTCTGATTTGTGGTCACGTCTACTTCATAATAGTACGAAGTTTTTTTACAGTAGTACGATTTTATTTATACATACTATAATATGAAGAGTTTTGTAATGGGAAATAAAGGTAGTTAGAGCAAAGACGAATTTACGAAAAATGATCACAATGAGTAGGACGAAGATTAGAGTGGAAGTTCAAGTATCAAAGGTTGAGTATGAAAAATGAAATTACGAATATGAAATGAGACTGAGAATAGGATAAATATGGAAGATGAAGGTTAGTAGTAAATTATGAGAGGAGTGCAGGAAGAAGGTAGAATGGAGGTAGAAGTATAGAGGTGCGAATATGTAATTGGAATTATGGGGTCAGAGTGGGAGATGAAGGTGTAGGTTTAGCTTATGAATGAGGAACAGTTTAGGATTTTAATTTCGTAAGAACAGGCGTAGCTGTAATTTTTAAGTATAGAGAAAAGAGAATTACTTTTTTTTGTTGTTTTCTATGGAATAAATATTTTGCAGATTTGAGAATATTTGAATTATTTAATTCTAAAGTATGGGTGTTCTCTCCGTTAAACTAAAAATTTTATTTTGATTTTCTATTACAAGATTGTTAAAACTTTCATTTAGGCCAAAGTAAGATGATGCGATGGTTGAAAAATAAATGCCTTTCATATTGTATATTTACACAGCGACAAAGGGGGTAGGGGTGTCCAAAAGTTATGAGAATATCTACTCGAGTTTAGCAGCAAGCCAGATCACAATCTATTGATTAATATTTCATTTATTCTGGCGAATTTTAACTTTCTAGTTGGCGAGGGGACATTCAAAGTTCATGTCTTCAAGTTTAGTTTTGAACGTTTCTTGAGATGTTTCAGACCTTATTTGTTCAGGAAGGGATTCGAAATTTCTTAATTGTTGAATATATGCGGTGAGTTCAGAAATCTTTTGGTGAAGCGTTTGGAAATTTAAAAATTCTAGGTATTCTTGGAGTGTAATTTCGGTACTTGTTTAAAATACTCAGGATACAGGGGGTTTCGTATTATTTTCAGCTTTATACAAATGATATACGAATATATGAATGATATTTTCTAAGATTTTCAAGTTTTTTAACACTTTACATAAGTTTGAACCTCTAATCGAACCCGATACATAACAAGCCACTCTGTTATGAATTATATTCTAATCTGGATAACATCTGATATAATAAGTCTCCATGATCTAATATTGGAAGGATATATGTGTTGTAATGGTAAATAAATTCACACATGGGTTAAAAACATGTTTTGGCGACTTGCACCTTTTCAATTTAATATTTTGAACATTTGATTGTCATAGTGATAAATTGTATGACGTCATTATGTATTTTCAAAATGTATATCTTATATGTATGTCTTGAGTTTAAGTGCCAAGATAAGGGTCTTAGAGCATTTACCTTGTTTTGGTATTTTCTAGCAAGCTCATCTATATGGTCAGCGAAGCTGGTGCTCATCTAGGATCGGACCAAGACGTGTGATGCCGTTTTAGGAATAATGTTATTATCCAACGCTAGACTTAGGAGAACTGGTGCTTTTTTGAGGTGCACCGGAATGTAAAATCCCAACTTTTGGAGGCCTTAAATTCCAGTCGTTTATATATAATAGGAACATTAGTATACCTAGAAGGGACCCTTGTGCCACTCCTGCATTTATAAAAGAGTCAGGTGTAAAAAGTCTGAATATGTATTGTTGATACAAACCTGAAATTTTCTATTTTTTAAATAGGATGTTAGTAGTATCTAATCCATAACCTTCAAGTTTGACTAATAATAAAAGATCATGTGGTACAGAATCGAAGGCTGCAGTGATATCAAGAAAAATGGCTTTAACAGAGAATCCCGTTTCAAAGCTTTCACGAACATGTATATGGTTGACAATGCCAATTAATTAGGTGTTCGTACAATGACCACTAATGAAGCCAGACTGCTGCGGGTAGAGAAGATAATGGGTTTATATATGAGAAAACATTTATCAAAAATAATTTTTCATATTCACAATAATTAAAAGCGTGATAGGTTTTGGATTATCCTTTTCATCCTTTTTGTGGACCGGAATAGTTACTGATGGGGTTAATTTTTGGAGCTAAAAATTTTATTGAAAAGCGTTTAGTGTGGTTTCAAAAAATTATAAAGACAATAGAATTCAGATGTTCAGAACGTAAATGAAACCATGGCTTTGATTGGCTTAAATGTAAACTGCGGTGATGTGATAAGCTCATTCAAGATAACTATACGATTACGATTTTTGTATCACAAGGGATTGAATTTTGGGACAAAAAAGAACCATTATATATTCATTGTCATATAATACTGTTAAGACTATTTGTTAAAAAAAATTGCTCAGTTTTGACATATTTAATCCTTTTAACTTTCAGTGTCACAACCTCCCCCTTCCCCTTTCACTCACATCAAATCTTTACTTAAATAGTCCCCCAAAAAACTTAACTTACTTACTTCTGTTCTTCGGCTATAATACCAAAGGCACAAATAATAATGATTTTGCTCTGTGTGTAAAAGCAAGCGCTATCAATGAAAGCGACTGTATATGGATGCAACATGCCTAGATTTTCTGAGCGCATTTAAATTCCTCCAGTTAAAATCAATTAAAAATTGCAAGATAAAATTATAATCAAGATAAAATTGCATGATATAGGGCAGATTGGATACTACCTAGTATTTGAACTAAACCTGACACACATGTTCATCCTTCACTTGGATTAATTTGATCTTAATTTGTTATGAATAGAAAGCAATTAAAGATACAAGGCGGAAACATTCAGAAAAAAATCGTGGCTCTCTATTTGATCTCTGAAACTTTTCTGACATCTGATGGACTTTTATTGATAGTGCTTTTGGTCAAAGGTATTTGACTAAATGTTTTCGGACTCATATTAATTATGACAATTCATAATCAATTAATGTGATATTTGTTTAATATGTATTCATCCCGTGGTTATAATCATGTGGATTTGTAGAGAGATCTTGCCGACACATATAACACTTTGATGCCTTTGTAACATCTAATAACCGAAGGCAGCTGTATACTTCATCGGGCGTTGTTGTGATTTAGTTTAGTTTGAAAGCGGTCTTAGATGGGAAGTTTATATGATTTTTTGCAGCAAAGATATCAAGAAGGGCTTTCGATTTTTCCAAATGTGATATAGAGCACATCTTTGTTACCGGATCAATAGAAAATTTATTTCTTACGAATTTTTTAAACAAATTATAATATATTTTAGAGTTTTGATTTGTCTATTTAAATTTTAAATTAAAATTCTTTATAACTTTCTTTTCATTCACGAATTAGGTTTTTATTCTCTACACATTTTCTCGAAATAGGTACGGTAGTCTTGTTAAAATTTGGATATCTTCGTGATAAAGCGATCGCTAATTATTTGATACGACTATTTATCCATGGCTGGTCACTTGGTTTTACAGTTATAATTCTTTTTTTGTAAATAGCAAATAGTTTTTATGCTCAAGTACTCTATCCCAGTTAATAGTGTTCCTATGTTGCATTTGTCATATTGCCAAATAGTTTTTTTGTTACTTATTCTTGTTACTTATTCACGGGGTTAAGATGTATCTGGAGAATTCATGGAAAGAATCAGCAACACCTATACATTTTATATGCAGGTGTAATGTTTCGAGCGCACAAGAAATAAAACTACACTTCGGCTTAGTCCGGCGACCAGCTGCTTTATAAATTCAATTATGTGCTACTAAATACTAAATAAACAGTGATATCATGTTGAGGGTAGGCGAACAATCCCGAAGCAATTCTATTTCTTGTTCGGTCGAAACATAAAAGATCTAAGCGATGTCTATTCTTTCCATGCATTCTTGTGGAGATCCAATTGTAGTACTATGATCAGTTCTTTCTATTGGGGGGCATACATTTATATATTGAAATTTTCCCGGTGAGTCCGTTACAACAAGGTCAATGCAGGAAGAGGATTGTCAGTTCATGAATCAAATTTTGGTGCGTTTTTGTGATTAATTTATAAAACTCTCTACTTGCTGTGTCGGTGATATCTTCTCTGCAAAACATTCTGTTTTACTGTTAAAGTCCCCAAAAAGGATAATTGAGTGATTTTTGTTGTGTGAATTTTTAACCTTTCTAAGGTTTCCTTCGAGATTTAAAAAATAACTATTACGATTATTGGCTTTTTGATTAGGTGATCTTCTAATAGGTTGTCACTCATCCGGTCAAGACGAATATTCAAAATACATACCTTATAAGGCTAAATAAAAGGGATAACAATAATGTGTTATTGGCAATTAATTCTACTTTCATATAGATTCCAAAATTTGAATTGATCAATGGACAACCATTGAAAACTAAGGAGGTGTGGAATATAGAAATAGAGGAGAAAAGCTGTGATAGTGAATGCATTGTGCGGGTGTTATGCTTTGATAAGTAATGAAATGGAAAGGTTTCAATGTTCCCATTGAAGGTTCATCAGAATGAATTTTCCCATCCTTATAGAGATAATTTAGTCTCTTCATCATTTTTTGTCAGATTTTAGTTAGGTCCTCTCCTAAGCTTATATTTGTTGGGTTTGGTACACATCCTGGGTTTTTTTGTAGAAAAGAGGCTTTTCCCTGAATATTGGATGTATTTTGGACCTCTGAACAAACTTCACTAAAAAAAACATTACCATTTTTTGGCCTCGCCAAGGGGATGAGATATATCGATATCTTCAGTACTAATATCCACATTTAGGTGTTTGTTCAAACGATCACAAATCACATTCAAAGTGGTCCTATAACCGTTTATTTGAGCCGACCAAAGTATATAGCTCATGAATATATTGATCAGGTCGGGTCAGCAATTTAGTAATTCAATTGACCTGCAAAGATAAGAACTCACTATTCAAAAGAACTCTGAGCATATTTCTTTTACACATAGGAATATGTTGTGTATAGATTTCGCTTTTGGACTTTATATAAATAAGGCAATAATTTCTCTAAAAATAGTTACTTTTGAAGTACACTCATAATCTGATTGGCTGGCATTGTTAATTTTATAGTAAGTTCACTAATTAGGGAAGGTTTCAAAATAACGAGAGCATAGTTTTTAAATAATATTGTATGAAACATTATCATCCTACTTTTGTTAAGTAAATGCGTTTGGAAAAAGAGATGGGTACAATTATTTGTTTGATAATTTTTGGGGGTATTCCCCAACATAATTACAGATCAGTGCCCTGATTGGTCGATCACAGACGTCATTGACGAAAAAGCACCTGACTTAGGAATTTCCATTGTTGACTTAACCAAACGCTAGCGGAGACGTGCGGTACGTTAGTTGTTAGTGGACATCTAAATTTTCGGTATCAGTGTCTCAAGGTGTCTCCTCAACCAAAATATGTTTCGCGATCTCGGCATGAATAGCAATCCACCGAAATGTGTCTAAAATCGCCAAATTCAAGTCTATCTATATCAAAGGATAGAATAAATTAAGAATGGCTAATTAGTTGCAGCAACTTAATAATAATTGGATTAAAATGATCATATTTTGCTATGTTTATAACAACAGACTTCCAATAGTGAACAGAAATTATGGTTTAAAATCCCAAACCTACACAAAAGCTTTGGTCACAAATCCCGACTGATGCTAAACTAATAAATTACAATAATTTTAAAAACTTAGCTTTAATTATATGCTATCAAGTTATAATGAGTAAAGGTCTCATGTGCTTTATTACTATATACTGTGCTTGTATTATCTTTTGTATGTTGATGATTTTCTACGTTCAAAATTTGTGATTATTAAAATATATATATTGGCAGATTAGTTTAACCTTTTTACACTTATATTTGTCTTTACATATTATATTGTAATGCAAGAAGATCTGTCTCGAAAGCTTTTGCTCCTTCTGCTCCCATATATTTTGTATATACTGTATGATCCTGTATGTATATAAAATATATATAAAATAAATTACATTACATTAAATTTATTATAATAAACAAAACTTTGATTACATAACCATGATAAATAATACATCATCGTCTACTATGATTAAATTATCTCTTTGAAGTATCATTTCCTTTTTATCTTTATTAACCCTTGTGATTCTATTACTCTTTGCATATCAACCATGACATAAATTTGACTTAACATAGCTGATAAATTCATCTTTACTCCCACTGATACTTTTAGAAATTAATTAACAAGCTATAAATCACATATCACATGATGGCTATTTCTCATCTAACACCATGTAAGTTGTTACAATTTCAGCAAGATGAGCCTCTAAATTTCGACGATGTTAATCAAATTTATTTGTTGAACTTCCGCAATAATTTACTTCAGGTTTCTTAATCAATATTTTCATCATTGTATATTGCCTGTGAACGAATTAATATATTGAATTTCATTAATCCAAAGCGCTATTTATTGAAAAAAATCGAAGTTGATTTGATTTTTTCCTTTCTGTATTGGATTTATCTTTTTATAATTTGGATAACCAAATATTGGTCAGTTTTGTAATTTTCATTATTATGGTTATCATTCAAGGCATTTCGCATGGCATCTTCTGCTAATTGTATTGTAGATTAAAATAAGATTCTAATAAGTTGTACATCCTTGTATGTGACTTGAAATATATGTGACTTGAGCAAGAACAGTCATGCATAGGACTTATCGATTATCCATTCACTAAATTTATACTGAGCTTGTGGTGTGCTGACCTTAAATCTAATAAGGCAGCCAGAGGCGAAATTGTCTCAGTTGAAATGATGTAGATATTCTGACCGAATAGAAATTTGCACCAAATTAGACTTCTCTAAATGACCAATTGTATATTCGATCCAACATCTCAAGTAAATTGAATTTGTTCACAACATAAAATTCTGAAGTCTACAAGATTTCATGGTAGATTTAGTTCTAATCTTGCTCCAGTCATTGACTAACGTTTACTGCATTTCAAAATCTTTCCCAGAATCATCAAATATGCTTTCTTCGTCCAAGTTTAAATGAACCATAAGAAAGTTCTTTTGAATATTATAGAAAAAAAATAGTTTATCGTTTATTATTAGAGTTTAATGAAGATTTATAATGCACTGTTAACCATCCATTATCCTTTTTCAAAAAATTACTTCAATGAAGTCATGCTCACATTCCTTCTGACCCAAGCTCAATTTGTACTCATTTGATTTCTCTTAAGAATTGAAACTAAAAATTTCATCATGTTTCACTTTTTGTGACCTACATTTCAATTAAAAGCCCGTTTCTTACTACCATGATTTCTCTACAGATTTCAAACTGAATCGTTCATTTTAACTGCCAGTTTTTTGCTACAATTAACTACACTGCGCAAAAAAATTCTGCAACTAATTTCGACTTAATCTAAAAGTATTAGCAAAATTCAACCAGTATTTTCGATAAATTATAATTTCATCCAAGATTTAAACACTCGTCTCTCAATCACTTTGCTAACATTTCTCCAAATTTTTCGGTTGCGCACGACAAAATTACAAAAAATATGTCGCAAAAGGAAAAAAATTTAAAAATTTGTCATGAAAGAAAAAATTTTCTAAACTTATGCTGCGAAAGAAAAAATTTCTCAATATGTGGCAAAAGAAAAATTTCCCAATTTTTTACCCACATAGTCTGAAATTTTGGTTATATTGCTAAAATGTCAAAACACCCACCCAGCCTAAAAGTACTAATTAATTAAGTACTAATTAATCTCTAAAATTTCCAAAACACACACCGACTATCCTGACGTTTTTCAAAACACACAGCGACTATCCTGACGTCAAACTAATTAATCACTAAAATTTCCAAAACACCCACCAACTCGTCTGACATCAGATTACTTTCCGGCAGAAAAACACCCACCCCACCCAGGTCGTAATATGAAACTAGGCTGACAACCCCCCCCCTGTCTTGTCAACGGAATGACTTCAAGTAATGTTGATTTAGGTTAATAGTATGCAGATAAGGGTCGCCTCCTCCCTGAAGTAGTTGTGGTGCTACTTGTGACTCTTACTACATCCTTTACACCTCCGGTTCCCTCCTGGGCATATCGCGTCACGTGCTTACTTATAAAAGATCCTCTGTGAGCTTGATTCAACGGCCACTTGTAAAATAATTATATGATTTAGTGACTATTTTTTCTAATCAAGATATTTCGAATGTAAATTATATAAATCTATACATTTTTGGAAACCTTTTTGAAAAAAAAATTAAAATACACCTTTGTTTTTGTTTTATCACTTCTTATTCAGGAGTAAATTTGTTCTGATTTTTAGTTCACTTGCTGCGAAGCACCAAAAGTGAGCTTTTGCTTTCGCCCGTAGTCTGTGTGTCTGTCACCGGCATAAGTGTATCACAGAATGATTTTGTTGAAATTTGGTACAGAAGTGTATGAGAGTATTCTCTAGATCTATTTTTAGCCGTTTTTTGATAGCGCCCTCTGGGGCCCCGCTAGGACCAAATAACCCCCTTTTTGGCCCCTTTTTAGGCACTTAGCGCCAAATGTATCTCCTCCTAGGGTATTAATGGTAGAGCTTTGAAATTTTAATGGATGGTAGATATGGCAATGGGCAACAAAAGTATAGCTCA
>JAXIUW010219619.1:0-10651 GCA_035591015.1 Cephalothrix simula
ACTCGCTGTCTGATTGGCTGGCATAGTTCATTTCATAGCAAATTCACTAATTAGGGAAGGTTTAAAAATATCAAGAAGATAGTTATAGAGATAATATCATATGAAACATTATCATTCTGCATTTGTCAAGTAAATGTGTTTGGAAAAAGACATAGGACGAAAGATAAATCTTTGCTGTTACCACTTAAAGGAATTAGCCTCACTAAATGAGCAGAAATCAACTTTAATAGGTGTGTTTTAGCATATTTTAGCACATAAATTTGGGATCCAGATTTGTGATAGCAAAATCCGTCTGATACATGTAGGTCCTGATACTACCTACTGCATCATTTAAGGTCTTCCACTTATGAAATATGCATCAATACATTTCATGCTAAAGTTTCAAAAATTGTGCCCAATTTTTTTTCACCTGTCAACAATTTCAACACTAAAACGCCACTTTTAGGGACTTGACCCCCACTTAAGGACCCATATATGTACCCTGTTAATGCTTGAGTATATTGATCAAAAATAGATTCAATACAATATCTATTGATTAAGCTGTGAGAAGATACATCTATTGATGTGTATTATTCTCTTCATGATACAAACGCGTTAACACATTGTGAAACAAAAGAACTTTGATGACAGGACTAGAAAGAGTACACACATACAAAGCCCACTTAATAAAAAAAGGAGTCTTCACGTATCAACAATGAAAAACAGGTATGATTTTGCTTTTATTAATTTTCATTTATTATCATTACTGATCATTACTTTTAGCATAACTTTTTGAACAAAGAAAAAATTTCATGAAGATTGGAATTTCCTTTAATACCGTTACTTTAACCCTATTTTTGAAGGGGGGGGGGGGGAAGGCCCTCACCAAAGGTTTTTCAAAATATGTAAAAAACGGCTCGGCATAGGAAGCAGAAATTCCGACATTTCAATCAGACGAATTGCCCAAAAATAAAAATATTATGGCGCTAGGGGGTCATCCAGGAGCCGCCAAAAATTGGGTTTTAAAAAAATTTTTGGAAATTTTGAAAAAAAATTGCAAAAATAGGGCGCAGGGCGGAGGCAAGCGGCGCAAACTGATTTTTAGGGATGTATAAGTGTAAGGGCCACGGAGATCCTTTTGAAAAAAATATCGCGCCAAAACAATTTTTTCGGATTTTAGCAATGTACGCCAAAATGACCCTAAAATAACCCTTTTTGGGTTCGCCTGGCGTTTTTGGCGAGCTATATTGTTGCAAACATGTGCTTGACCACATTTATCACCAAAAAAGTTATCTGGGGCCTAGAGCCATAAAATTAGGGGCAATTTCTTGAAAAAATCTTCTTAGCCGACTTTTGGGCCGAAAAGGGCTGCTAGCGGCGGCGCAAATTGACTTAGGTCAAATTATTTTTTGGAACATGTGCTTCGATAGTTAACGCATACTGTACGTGCACCAAATTTCAACTCGGTACGACCTTCAGCGGCTGAGACCTTAGGTGGGGCCGAATCACAGGTATTGTTATTAAAAGATTTTAATAAAGGGTTTAATAAATTTAAAAATTTTTTTAACAAGAAATAACCTATTTTTTAATATTTCTAACGATTTGAAAGATATTTCGTAACTTTTTAAAATCTAAATACACTTTTTTACATTTTTTTCGAAAGCCATCGGCTAAACATTAGAGTGCACAGAAAAAAAAACAGTCTTTACGTCCTTAATTTTTTACCAATCGGGTAAAAAAAACTGATCAAAATTGGATTTTCTAGTCAATATAAATAAGTTTCACATGAGAAGTCATAAGCATAGATAGGTACAAAACAAGTACACAGTATGTTTATCTGCCCTAATTATCACTTGATTGAGATTAACAATAGTTTTAAAAGAATTATTTCATGCGATCATGATTTTTATCGAAATCCCATACAGAGTTCTTTACCACCAGGACATTTCTTGAAAGTTTTCGATCCAAAATACCAGTTTTCTTACGGAATATTATGAACTGCTTAGAGCGATAAATTGGAGGCACGCAGAGCAGCTTTTACGGAGCGTAATCAAGAAATAGGAACTAGCGTTGAAGGACAAAGACAACATGCTGGTGTCAACAAAGATGCTAAGCTGAGCAGTTTAAAATTGTAAACACATAGATTTAAAATCATTAATCCAAGTAAACGGTTATATTTTGCCAAATACTAATATGACGTATAAGGAAATACATGTAGTGATAATCATATGAGTAACATGCAGGATTAAACGATTAAATCAGAATTTTTCAGGCTCCCTGAAGGTAAGTGTTTAAGCGCTAACTCGCTAAATGTAGCTAACTCGCTAAATTTTTTTCAAACAAAAGTGGTACAGAATTATTGGGGTAAGGCGTACACGAATGTTAAGCATACGCGAACAATGCCAAAAAATAATAGTACAGCGTACATGGCGGTCTCCTACTACTAGAGACCCATAAACAACATTTTTTGAAAGTCTCTTGAAGAGCCTAGGAGAATAGGGGTCACAATTGCCGCCGACTTGGTGAGCGGGCCAGAAAGGTCCAAACATTAGCATTATTTTTACATCTGTCGGTTTCTCATATATGGTAGGTAATAGGTACATCATGGTACATTGTGGTGGTTATCGGTAAGCTATGATAGCTAACGATCAATACCAGTATCTATTCTTCCTTGTTTTGATCAAGGCTAACCGGCAACTGAATAGATCTAGAAATTTGAACGATACAAGTTCTGGTTAGCCTTGACGTAATCAAGGTGGCCATTGTATCATGATTTTCCTTTTCCCCCTACTTTTCCCTGATTTCAAGGACTCTTCCCAAGACATTCCCTGACTTTTATAAGGGAACGCTAAAGCTAAAAATTTGGAAAATAATTTCATATGATAACCGCAAAGATATTTTATGCGTAAATCGCATAATTAAAAATAACTTTTATGCGTAAAGCGACAAATTTTTATTCCCTGACTTTTCGATGGCTTTTAAAGCCTAAATTGAAATTCCCCGACTTTTCCCGGTTTCCAGGTTTTCCAGGAATGTAGTATATCGGAAAATGTAATGAGGTAGTGCATTGTAGACATCAATAAATTCTAGAAATTCTACAAAGTGCCAAGGCGCATAGAAATTAATATAGTTCGTGAGTGTCTAGTATCCACCAAGATAAACCGACGTGTCCAAAAAATGTACCTCTAGACTAGAGCCCTGACCCAACATTTCTATCCAATTGCGATCTTATAAATGAGATACATGAAAGTATAAAGTAGAGAAAGGGGCATTTCATGAATTAATTTTCTCTTTTAAAAATTGAATAAGGCATGCAAGATAGTGCTTTTCGTCATGAAAGATAATTATAATGTTATTCAGTGATCGTGTTATAATTAAAACATTTTCCAAATTCTCTCACGAAAAAAATGAAAGGGTTCATACCCTTTTCAAAATAATGACTTTCAATCAAAATTATAGATTATTTGAACAGGCGGATAATTTTTTTGTACTTATAATTCAAAGAATGTTAAAATTTAAAATTCTAAAATAATAATGTCAAGAGTGCTTCAAACTAATAATTTGCATAATTTATGAGATTTATGCTGGAATTTGTTTAGAGCAACAAGTACAGTTACAATATTATTATCTTTTCTTACTTAAAACTAATTATTTATTCTTTATTTTGTTTTACTGGTCACTAGATGGATTTCCCATGATCTTCGATAATCATATATATTAAATTATTCAAGGTCTCTTAGACATTTTCATAGAAATCGAATAGCATATTAATTCCCTCATTAAGCAGACGATTGAATAATGGCTGAGTTATTGTTAACTTATAATGCCCTTACATGAATTCTAAATAGGCGGTCCGCCATCTTGGCATTTCCCAACATGCATATGTGAAGGTGGTTATTTGCCATCAAATTTACTTTAGACAAATATAAACGACTTTGGACCCTGTTCGAAAGCAAATATATTGAGGAATTATAGCTGTGTGAGGTTTAGATGCAATATCAATGTGGTCAATGATATAAGATTTAAATCTTTCAGGAATGAAAAGGTAAGGTTTCCATTTTCTTTCAAGATTTGAAAATTTTCGAACTATATATATTTTCGCACTATTAAAACGGATAATAGAACATAAAAATAATAAGCATTGTTCTAAGAATAAATATTAATTAAAAAATATAAGGCAGAGGAACAAATTTTAAAATATAGCTACATGTATACCGTTAACCTAAATGGGGACAGGTTCTTGTGTTTATCAGATCAAATCCAGCTTTAATAACAATTTAAGATGCCTAAACATACTTTTAAGCCCAAAATTATAGAAATGATAAGCATTATTAAGAAAATAAAACAATGTTTTTCCGCTCAAAACTGATCAGGAGTTACATGTAAATGAAGCTAAAATTGTCGAAAGAATAAAATAATTTTTTGCGCTGAATCCGCGTTCAGGTTTTGCCAAAACAAAACAGGGTGGTCACTGTTTCATGGTTTTCATTTTCCCTGATTTCCAGGACTCTTCGCAAAAACATTCCCTGACCTTTTTAAGGCTTACGCGTTCCCTTAAAAAGGTCAGGGAATGTTTCATGATAACCGCAAAGATATTTTACGCGTTAATTGCATAACCGCGCGCAAAGAATTTCTATGCATAAAGCGACAAATTTTCATTTCGGAACCCTGGAAGCCTGATAAAAATTCCCTGACTTTGTCATTTTTCTGAAATTCCCTGACTTTTCCATGACTTTTAAAGCCGAAATTGAAATTCCTTGATTTACAGGTTTTCCAGGTGAGTGACCATTCTGCGATAGCTGGGTTGGGTTTCTTGGGCATTCCCTCGTGGGTATATTGGCATATACATATAACAAATGATGCAAATTCGGGGGTTGATAATTACATCAAATTCATGTCAGTATTTGAGGGCTATCGGCTCTTAATAAAACATAATAGAATAATAATTATTTAAATATTTATATCAAATAAATGCATAATCATATAGTAACTTTCGAACTCTATAAATCAAAATCCTTTCACATCACGTTTTAAAATGAAACCATTATTGACATTTTACTTAGGTTCGAACTTGTTCTCATGTCAAATGAAAATAAATGAAGTAACAAAATATTAGTTTAATCAGTATAAAATGCATAGGCATGCAGTAAGGTATATTTACTGTATACTGTGTGATATATTTGATTAAGGAAATTAGTCAATAATGACCACAGAATACTATAGGTGAACCATTATTGGACATCGTCAATAAATATCTGCAATACAAGAAACAATAATAACTTTCTCAAGGCTGCAACATGCAAGACTATATAGACAGGTATCAGTCATGAGTAATTACGGCGGGGATAAGGGATAAGGGCAGTGTCCATAGTTGCTTATAGTGTTCTTATCGAAGTTTTACATTTGCACTCTGTCCACTCTGGCAAACGGTTTTTAACCTGACCCATTTCTGTTTTTTGACTATGCTAACAATAAATAGTTCAGGTATCAGGTACCACCAGTCTCAAGACCTATTTCCGGTCTTTTGACTATTTTAAGAAGTCACCAAGTGACCTCCTATATAGACCCATTAACGAGGTTTCACTTAATTCCAGTAAAAATTTCGATAATATTAAACTTTTTCTTACAGTACATTTTCTCGCATCGGAGTATACCTGGTTATTTTTCACATAGTCAAATGACCGAAAGAAGGTCATAAGACTGGCTACACCTGCAACCTGGCCTGATTCTTCGTGTCGTTAACAAATAGAATCGGGCCAAGGAATCAGGCTAGTCCAGCCTTTCTATGGAGATGCAAATCCCTGGCGGATGTTCCAAACAGTACTTTCTCCCGTTTTGTCGAACTTTTTCTTTACCTGGTGCCGTCCAGTGGGTTCCACAGCCTAGAACATCACAGTAATAACATCCAACAGGTTTATAGCATGAGAAGAGTCAAAAAGATGTAACCCTGCACGGAACTTTGCATATTGCATTATGTACACCATTTCCTCTCTTTACAGGAACATAAACTCAAATGAAGTATGGAGGTGAAAGAGAAAGAAAAGATCATCAAACTTATCATTTGCCTCATTATTGAAGTAGCTGAAAACACTGCCAGTCTCTCTGTGCTTTGGCTAATTTACAGCTGCTTAAACTTATCATGGATGACATTAATCCTAGCAACTATTGTGATACCTCTCGTGATAATTCAAGTCATATCTGTCAAAACACTTATTGAATTGTCGAAAATCAGCAAATCCTCAATCCACCTATGTCATATTATAAGTTGTGTTTTACCACTTGGATTATCTCCATATATCATATTCTTTCTCATTAGAACACCTAGAGAAACTGGTGCAAATCATGATATGAGACAACTGCACGTCTTGCAGACTGTTAAAGGAGCATTAGGAGGTGCTCCAAGACTACTTGTGGCAACATACATCCTGATGAACTTCAGCGAGTGCTTATCAGTCTGGTATATTTTGGATTATATTTTATTAGCACTATCAACTTGCTGGTGGTTAGCAACCATTGATAATTGCATAGAAATTGGAAATTTTGAAGTAAATTCCACAGTTATTACAGTTACTTTCCGTTTAATATGGCGATTCGCAGAACTGGCATCACGAATTACTGCAATGGCAATTTTCGCCAATGCTTATCATTTTTTCATAACACTGGTCATATGTCTTCACATGTTCACTGTTCTCCTGTGGCTGTGTATTCAGACAATGATGAAGTCAACAAAGACAAAGTTTGATCATTTAAGGAACATTTTTGCATCTGTTATGTACGTGTTTGTTTATTTCCAACTGAAAGAAAAATCATGGTTCAGATTCTATTCAATGAACATCATCACAATACTTGAGAATATCATATTGTTCATTGCCTGGTTTATAAGTGATTCACACGATTCCAAAAAGCAGAACAGTGTTTATCTTTACTCAGGACCAATATTTGGAGGCATCTTCCTTTTGATATTGTTGATGATTATTTCAAAGATGTGCGAGAGGAATGAAGAAGCTCAAAAGATATCAGGAGTTGAAAGAATCGATTGCACCGGTTGTAAAGGCAATATTTGTCATAAACATGGTGTAAACAAACGACCAATTAGTGTAATAAAAACTGATATAATTAGATATATAAATAACCCACCAAAGCCTTTACCAGTCTGGAAAAATGAGACTGAAGTTCCCATTTCCATACCACAAATTGAAGGTAGAAAGAAACCGGAGTCTCTGTCTTTAACCTCAGTATCAAATCCGAGTACCGAGAGCAACTCACCGGTTTCAGAACTGGTGGATTCTGTTTATCAGTCAGGTGGTGATCTAACACCTGAAAATAAGACAGAAACCGAGAGCTTAAGTTCAACAATTCCTACACTATCACCTTCGCGGAAGAAGTATAAGCACAAGCCGTCAAACTCCATACTTAGTTTAGAAACAATAGACAGTGGAAATGGTTCGATTTATCGAACCCAGCCCTCGAATTACAACGTGGATTATCACAGTGATTATAGCTTGTCTGCTATGTCTTCAAATCCTTCAAAGATATGCAAGATTAAAATAAATGACAATGGAAAGACTAATTTAAATAAATCTTTTGATACTGTTGAGTTTGAGCGCCGGCCACGAAGACATCGTGATCGAGAAAGAAGTTCGACCTCTGTCCCGTATGAAGTTAAATCATTGAATAGATCACGCACGCGGACGGCACCTGAAAAATTGTGGTCTGATACAGTTAGTGATGATACTACTGACTATGATAGTGATGCAATGCGCAAAATAGCGCAAAGGTATCTGACGTATAATAATAATGAGCTTGAAAAATATAGACGACGAAAACCTTCACTCTCTAGTGCCTTAACTGATGATGACTCATCTACTGTATTTTCTGATACTTCTTGTGAAAGACTAAAACGTAAACGCCAGGTTCTTGAAAGTGTTCACGAACACTCAACTCTAAAAAACAATACCAATTACGTAATAAATAATGTTTTGCCGTCAGAACCACACGGGAAACAATACGAACACTACTCAGGACATTCGGACTATGCTCTCACCTCTGATAATGACAGTAATCTTAGCTCTGCAAATTTGTTATTTAGCAGGCTCCAAAGAAAGAGGCATATAAGAGGCAATAATGGAATGGAACATACATTTGTGTAATTTTTTGACAAAATTGTAAATTACATATGTACCCATTATATTTAATATATTTCTTATCGGCTATGATTTCAATCTGCTTTTCAATAATAACTTTGGTAATCCTGTTTGTTTTAGTTTTTTGCATGCCAGCCATCAGAAAATCCTAGCAATGTACTGTCGCGCCTAAAACTGAAAATAAGACAGAAACCGTATGTTCAACAATTCCTATATTCTACACTATCACCTTCGTTGAAGTACATGTAGTTTAAGCACAAGCCGTCAAACTCGATACTTAGTCTAGAAACAATAGACAATGGGTGTTTTTAAATCAAAGGCGAGATATTTGAGTTTTGTAACAAATCTGTTACATGGTATTTTTTTGGTCGAATGCAGTGGAGCGGCACCAACATAACAGATTTAGACAAGTTTGTGTTAACAAGGCTGATTTAAAAGCACCCAATGGCATTATACATTCGTGACAATTATTAGAGGCAAAATGCTTTCTACATTATAGCAAAAACATCATCTGCTTTTGATTATGGAAAATAAAGAAAAGGTTATAGACTTTTTACCATGTTAGAAATTTGAACCTTTTGGTTATATTCTACTTTCTATTACTTCTTATTATAGATTCAGTTTATATTTTCTTATATACAAAGTCATATATACAAATTTAAAAAAAATTGCCGATTAATCTACGATTCCAGCCAGAGATAATCGCTTTTAGTAGCATACATGAAATTCTCTGAAAATTGCGAGGATTTTTACTGTATACCGTAGTTATAAATGCCTTTTCAACCTCTGTATAGCTATTACAATACATTCATCAATTCAATTTTCTGATAAATTGTTTCCCTGGGATTTAGGACAAAATGCTAATTACTCAAAATAAAACTGCTACATAAAAATTAACTATTGGGAATTTCAATGGCACCGTTTATTCAGATGCAACTTTCATTGAAACAGGAGGCAATAAAATATTTTTTGACTGATCAGGTTTATGAAATTAATTAGGTAATAAATAAAACTGTTAATGCGTGATTTGAAGTTGAACGTTCAAGAGAGATGGCAACTTTCAAAATTTGTATTTTATTTCTGATAACTACAATACTTTACCACAAATTAGAGGGATCAGAAATGGTATTTGAATGTGGATTTAGAATCGGTAAGTAAATACTTTTTTAAATAAAGCCCTAATCTAAAAAACACTATATTGAAAGAACATGATTAAATAGGATCTAATCTAATATTCAAAATGTAGATAATCTTAAGAGAACATATTCTCTCGAAATTTTATCACATTATTTTTAACTTTAACTTTAAAGAAGAACGTTTTTAAAGAAAGCGTAATAGAAGAAGAAGAAATAAGAAATTATTAATTTCTTTTAGTCATTGTACACATGTATACAATACAAGAATGAATAAATAAACCAGTTAAAACGATTTCTCATTTCCATTCATGGAGTTCAGAGATCATAATTTTTCCTTACAGTCCTGCCTGACGTAGGTGAATGGGCTATGAAAATGTGGCTGCAATTTTTGATAAAACATTTTGGCATTTGTCGGTTTGAACCACCATTAATTTATTCCTTTAACATCACTTTAAATGAGGAAAAAGTATTATCCAAACCAAGTAAGTGAAGAGCCTAAATTAAAATTGTGATGGCTAGTTCTGGCAAGCCATCCAAGATCTTCAAAACCTAAAAGACATATCAGATCAAATCACCCTTGATTGCTTGTATTTTTCAGTGTATGACACTCTTTTAAATTACGATCCTCAAATTATCATTGGTCCATTCTTTCCATCACTGAACGAATTTTCCAAAGTCACAAACACAACTTACTTAATCATAGACCAAAAATGGGGCCTTGAGGATGAACTCACTCGCCAGCAAGAGTTAAGTTCACAAAGCCTAAAATTGATAAATTTGATTCCACAACAAATTGAAACAATGCAGTTTATGGTAGAAACGATTCAAGAGATGAAAAAGAAAAGAATTTTGATACTTTATGCCACTGATAATCTAAAAGATGTATATGAAAGTAAGTACATTTAGAAAGCATTTTTGACAACACTCTCACGATATCATAACAACAACTTTTTCCTGCAGTGTCCAACTATTTCAAGTCGTTGGTGGAAACCTTTGTAGAAATAATAGACAGTATGATCTACTACGGAAGCGTAACTTATCAGAAGACAATATCAAAAGTGACGAAAAAGAGAAAATATGACCTGATAATATTATGGGGAGACAAAGTATGGGAACCGCTTTCAACGGTAAGAATTCATAAATACATGTAAAAAAAGGAATATTAAGATCACTTAAGTTAATTTGACTAAATGATAGAATGAGGCACTGGAAAACGTCCCATTTCGGTCCACGAGTCGTTATCTCCTTGAAGGGCCATTTAACCCTACCTTTGAAGGGCTATTTTGTGTGTGGTACCTGAAGGGGGGGCTCATTCGGCCCCCCCTAAGATCTCAGCCGTGGAAGGTCGTACTGAGTTGAAATTTGGTACACGTATGCATTAACTATCGATGC